>JAWDGP010006989.1:1820000-1994474 GCA_033675545.1 Elysia crispata
GATTTTCTTCTATTATAAATTATAAGCTGTTTCTATTCTGAGTTGTATTTCTGGTGGATTTTTTTCCCTTCTCGAGCTCTTTATAGGATCTGATAATGTCATTTTCTCTTATAACTAAAAGTTATAATCTGATGTATTTCTGCGGATTTTTTCCTTCACCTGCTTTTCATGGGATATTTTGATATCATCAATTCTACTAAAAAGTTATAAGCTGTTTCTATACAGGGTTCAATTTCTGCGGGTACTTTTTTTCCTTCTCCTGCGCTCTAGGCCTATGGGATAATTATTATAACATGCGTCAAATCTACCCGACGAGAAGGGGCAATGTTAGCCTCATATAGACAGAGTGTTTCTCTATTAGAGCTGTATCATTTTTTGTTTCTGAGTATGTGATGTAGTGCTTTTTCTGACTCTCTCAATCACCTAATCGTGAGAGTGTTATGTCATCCAGGAAATGAGATCTATTGAAAAAGAAAAAGGAAGAAAAAAAATCAGCCGCGGAGACAAAAGGGAAAGGGAGAGAAATAAGTGAGATAAAGACAGAGAGGCAGAGAAAGAGAGAGATTTGTACTGATAATAATATATAAGCACTGATGTTTAAAGAGTAAAGCGAGCTTTTTGGTAAAAATTGTTGGCTCAGTTGATAAATCGAATTACACAGAAGATTTCATGTTGAGACTTGTATCATATTGGCAGAGAGAATGTTGATTTTTTAAAACGTAATATTGGATTTTAATTTATGTTGCCTATTTATTGTTGGCAACTTGGAGGAACAAGAACACTCATTAGGCTGCACAAATGTTATGCTTCAATCAACAAAGCACACAGCTTTCATAAGATAGCGTATTAATTCATATGCAAAGTATATTTCACAGTTTTGATTTCTCCTTTCCCCAATCCCAAGATATTTTACAGGTTGTATTAGTGTTCAAAAATTTAGAATTTATTTTTCTTTCTTTGTTTTTTTTTAGTATAATCGGTCCTTTTCCGTGCCTGACAAAGTTATTCCTAGTGCTAGTGATGCTGTGGAACTGTGTTCTTTTAAATGGCTGTAATCCAACTCTTTGTAAAGCGCTTTGAGCATAATAGCAAGAAAGCGTTACATGGGAACGCTCATTATCTTTTTCTTTCCTCAAAGCCCCATTATTTTTTGGCCCGATTATGTTCTTCGATAAATATCTGATTTAGTTAATCAGTAATTGTCCCTCCCAGCTTAACTCACTCCCACGCACTATCACTCCACACCTCTCCCACTTCAGTCGTTTGTCAAGTTAGATAGTCACGGCAGACACAACTTGGTCACGCTCCATCCATAGAGTCGATCTGGGACAAACATGGAGGTCTCACTCTACTTCCTGCAAGCTTTTACTGAGAAATATGACTCACGTTCTGTTCATTACGATGATTTAGTGGCATCTTTTTGACCCACCGACCTACTCTGTCAATGTTGTCAATTTCTCCGATAGAGTTTTCGATGAAGTTCATATAAAAAAAAATTGTTGTTACTAACAGTAATTTAGGCAAGTTTCTTGTGAAAATGGTGTGTACCGGATCAATTTAAGTCTCACAGGTTTCTAAAGTCAGTTATTCGTCAGGATTTTTGGAAAATCATATTTTAAAATCTTAACAGCCCAAACACTTGATTCTTTTATTTTAAGAGCTTTCAGTCATTGCCTTACTGGAATTTGTGAATGATTTTGTCGGTGTATTACTTTTGTATACCATAATGATCGAAGAGCTCGAGTTTAAGCAGCGCTGTTAATTAACGATTTTAAATTCACGACAATGGACATTACCAATGACCTGTATGACTTCATCAGCCTGGGGATTACCCTTTAGGGGTGAGCAAGCCATTGAACCAAGGGGGGGGGGGCTCTCAGTAAATCTCCAACATGAAAATAAACCTATACAATAAAAGTGAGCCAATGCCATGTACTATTAATTGAATGCAACCAAATCACCTCATGACAGCTTTACGTTACGCCTGTATAAATGCAAATTCATTTATCATGTTGATATATTGTGTTACATAAAAATCTCTTCAAAGCAACAAACATGTGAATTCTTTGGAAGGGAAGACCGCTATGATTTTGTGAAACAATTCGATTTCTTTTTATTAAAAAAAAAACCAAACCATATACCCCGTTATAATTTATATACGGGCTTTGTCCATTTTAGGGTAAACCACTCTGACTTATGTGAATATTAGTGTGTCTTTTACGTTTTATTTTACTTGTTGCATTTAACATAACCCTCAAGAAAAACAAGCGCCAGCCGTGTCTGCGTTGTTCTTTATTATTATTTTTTTTGTAGTTTCTATTGCCTCAGTTGATCATATATTTATATAATATGAGTATTCTGCTTTAGAGTGATTTTTTTTCCAAAAATGATGGGTCCATTCTTTTATTTCCATTCTTATAGGCATTGCTGAAGTAGATTAAAGCCTGTTAACTGTGTGGGTTTTTTTTCTACATAATTCAGGCTTGCTTCATCAGATTTCAATTTTTTAGGGCTTCTTTTTCGAAATCTGTACGATAAAGTATAGGCCTGCTTAAAATGGAAAAAAGATAGAGAATCAGAAAAATTGAAAATTAAAATGGAAAAAAACGTTCTGCGCTAGTGCTTTTGCGTTTTCAGTTGTCAATGAGCTTTGAGTATAAATTAGTTTGTGGGACAAAATCAGACACCGTAACAGGGTAGAACAAATACAATTTAACGATTGTTGAGATTCATGGTTTTCCTCTTGTCCTCTTTAAACAACTGTTTTGTTGGAACATTTCTCTCGCCCTGATCATTATATTGTCATGGAGCTTGTTTTTGTGGGAGGAGAACAGACTAATAATCTTCTTAAATAAAATGTAATTGACCCAGGCGATACTAGAGGCTCTTTCGGTAGAGCGTTGGACTAACAGTAAGAAGGCTTTTGTTCGATTCCAGGCTGGGTCATCCAATCTAAAGGACCCTCCCTTTGACTTTAGAGAAAGCCACAGTCTCTGTATAGAAATCTTAAACAAGCTTTAGGGATGAAAGAGGTTGGGGGTCATAAAACTAGCCAAAGAGCTACTTCATATTCTCAGACTACGTAATGTGATAATTGAATATTAGCTTCTGATAGTGTTTTCTAATCTTATGCTATAATTTTTACAAAGTCACATGCAATCAACCCTCTGATCAGGTCATGTCTCAAGTTCAGGAAATACCGGCAGGATATTATAAGTCCAGGTCAAAGTGTTGATGATCAGAAATAACTTTCCGAATTGACATGAATATATTTCAAAGCTGGTCGAGAAAGCTCATTCTATTTGTTGATAAAATCACTTGGAAGCGCCAATATTGAAATTATACAATTGGTTTGAAAACCGTAAACATCTCTTCTTCAACAACAACAAAATTTTATTACTTGGAAACCTGTTAGATATTAGTTACAAAAAATCTTTTCCAGAAGATCTTTCAGCAAAAAGATACAAAAATGTCATCAAAGTTTGCTTCTTATAGAAAGCTCATGGGAGTTAATCAGTCGAAGCTTTCTTTCAGGCTGTTATATCATACTCGATAGTAATATTCTTGCTTGTGTTACATCTCTCTCTCTCTCTCTCTCTCTCTCTCTCTCTCTCTCTCTCTCTCTCTCTCTCTCTCTCTCTCTCTACCTCTCTTCTTTCCTTCTCTGTTTATCCTTCTCTCTTTCTCTCTCTCCATCTCTCTTTACCTTTCTTCTTTCCTTCTCGGTTTATCCTTCTCTCTTTTTCTCTCTCTCTCTCTATCTCTACCTCTCTTCTTTCCTTTTCTCTTCCTCTATCTCTATCTTTCTCTTTTTTTCTCCTCCATGTTTCTCAGTATGTTTATTTGTCTGTTTTCTATCCCTTTTTTCTCTTCCCATCTCTCTCACTCTCTCCCTCTCTCTACCTCTCTTCTTTCCTTCTATGTTCATCCTTCACTCTTCCTCTATCTCTCTCTCTCTCTTTCTCTTTTTTTCTCCTTATTTCTCAGTTGGTTTATTTTTCTGATTTTCTATCACTTTTTTCTCTTCCCATTTCTCTCTCCCTCTCTCTCTCTCTCTCTCTCTCTCTCTCTCTCTCTCTCTCTCTCTCTCTCTCTCTCTCTCTCTCTCTCTCTCTCTCTCTCTCTCTCTCTCTCCCCACTCACTCATCTTTTAGCTTTCTCTTTCCTCTTCCCTTTATCCCCTCACTCTTTTCCTTTATATCCATCTCGCCTTTCTTTCCCTTTATCCCTTTCTTTTTTCAATCCTTCTCTCTTCCTCTCTCTTCCTCTCTCTTTCTCTCTCTCTCTCTCTCTCTCTCTCTCACTCTCTCTCGCTCTCTCGCTCTTTTCCATCTAAACTCTTTTATCATTCAAAATAAAGAAAAAGGTTTGATCAATACGTTTCAGGTGTTACTAATTTTACCTTTCCTTTCTTCTTTTAAAGATCTTCCTCAGAGAGAGATTTTTTTTTTAACATTTTTATTTGCCTCTACCCCATCGTGTCATCTTTCGTCATTTTGGTCTGGCAAATCGGCTCTTAGTATTTATTCAATTGTTTTATTGTTTTTGCCTTGAATAGGTTTCACTTAAACTTTTTTTTTCTTTAATCCACTGGTCCTTATTTTAACTACTTTTTTCTTCAAAGCACTGACTACGAGTATGCACTAATTTGTATTTATAATTGGAATCTCTACGACATATTTAAACACAACAATGCTCTTCTGATGAGAAAGCAGATGTAATCTTCTATTAATTGTTCTGCATTTGAAACACATTGTAAAGAAATGACCTTTGAGGATTTGGGATTTCGTAACATCGATCGATTTCATGCCTGCTTGAAATCAACTTGTTGTAGAGTGATCTTTTGTTGACTGCCGTCTTATTTCTCCTAGGAATAAGTAAATCCCTGATGGATCGGAATTAGTCAACACCAAAGTCTCTAGCTGAACCACCCAAGTACTTATGATCCGGCTATTCTAACTTTTAATTAAATAGCCTTTTGTAGTGCGGTAAATCGAGAAAATTTGAATGTGAGCACGTTCTGCGGTTGACAAGTAATAGTTCTCAGTCATATGTCTTTGGATGAAGCTATAATACAGAGTCAGCTTTTGAAAGTAAAGTGGCATTAAGAAGAAACACGATGTTAGATTTAGAATTATACCTGGGGTTTTTTCCCGATTAAACATTTCATTCTGGACTTATTTTTTGTAGGTCTAAAACTAAGTCTTATAATAACGCAAAGATAAAAATAAAATACAGCCTATTGAAAATTACAAATGAAAATGCCAGATAAGTCGTAGAAGATATTACAAAAAACTGCATTTCGAGAAATGCACTGTTCAAAATATGCAACGTTCAAATCAAGAATAATTCAGTTTGAAAAGATACGCACTAAATTCCAATCAATATTTGGTCATAGATTTGGTGCACTTCGGATCCGATAAACTACGTCATCTTTTAGGAAGTAAAATTAAGGGAATTTTGATGCTCGCCAAAACCTACACATTTTGTTCAACTAAAGCAATTCTTTCATGTCAATCTATGATAAAGTTGAGTTGTTGTTTAAGACTGCAGAGCTCATTATTTTAGTCTCCATTATCCTTTAACTGATAAAATAATTAAGAATTGGTACCGAAAGTTTTCGCGGGTATCAAAATTTATCTCAATTTATCTTATCGGCAACTGCTGTTTGAAAAAAGTCTGATCTATTCATTAAAAGATAGAACTTGTGTTTCCTGTGATGAAAAGTTGCCGCACTGTAGCACATCTGCTTTTGTAATTATTTATATTTTTATATTATTTTCAATTTCATTTTTAAATTTAAAACGGTAGTTGTCTACAAAAAATGCAAATACTTAAATGTATTGAATCAAAAACTTAGTATGATCGCTTTTAAAGATCGCTCGCTAAATCCTGTGAAATATTCGTGATGAAACAAAATTTTGTATTTATATTTTTTTTTTAATCTGAAAGATGAAGAACTGCAAGCTGGAACATTGTGCTATACATTTTGGGGCTTAATTTGCGAAATGTTTTTAGCTTTGACAAGTTGTTTGTGCTATTCTGGTCTTACAGTTCAACCTTGACAGGATCAGTATCACTGAATTGCAGTAAAATAGAGAACAAAAAGCGATGCAGGCTTTAAAAAACCCAATGAAAAGGAGGTCAAAATACAACGACCGAGGTCAAACTGCTCGTTTCTCTCTTCCGAATTCCTATACCCTTCATTACGAGAACTAGAAATTACTGTGTTCAAATAGAAACGGATATGGTTAGGATACGACGCAATCATCTGAATCAAAGCCATTCCGCCCAGTCTTCCCAGTTTCTAATTTAAACGGCGGGTATTTATCAACACTCTAGTACCGGTATTTCTCCCTTGGTAAATCTCTGCCTCATGCACAGATAGCACGCATATTTTTCTTGTTGATGGACGCATCATGTTCTGTCCTTGATTGATTTAGGATTTTTTTTTCTAATATGATCCAATATTGACAAAATCTGTCTATGGACATTGATGAAATCTTGTAGATAAAAAAAAAATAAAGAAATCACTATATGCTATTCTCTTTAATCTGCGCTTTTAAGTAATGGTTATCGTATTATGGAAGATAAAAGATAAAACGTGTGAATAAACACTTTCACTATTAGTATAGTTCAATGAAATGATTACAAATAGCAGGTTGCATCAACAAAGTTTCAAAGAGTAGTAGCAGCATATCATATGCTTTAGTATTCTCTCTAATGGATCAATACTGATCTCATGAATTTGCGCAAAGGAACTGATCTCCTAAAAATAATTTTACTTGTCCCTTTCATCTGAAGGGAATATTTTTTCCCGAATGGTCTTACTTTCATTGTAGACTTTTTATTTTACTTTATTAAATAACGAGTTGTTGAAACTTCATTTTGGTCCTGTGGAGAGGCTAGAACTATCTCTCTCCACTCCAAGAGATCTTATTTAGGTCTAGCCGAGACCCAATCTGGTTGTGGTTTAGGTCGAGTGAGGAACTTTGTTGTTTCCATATGACCACATTAAGGAGACGTGACTCTTGAATAGTGGTTGGTACGAGTGGGAAAAGCTGAGAAATGATGTACGTGCTACCCACCATCTGGTTCCCCCCCAAAAAAAAAGTGTTCAGTGAAAAAACTGTGGCTGGTGCAAAACCTTGTTAAAAGAAAAGGTGAAGCCAAATCATATAGAAGAGAGGGCAAGGTGGATCTCAACAGCTCTTTCATCGCGTTGTTCTTATCTAAAATATCAGTTATGTTGATTTAGTGGAAATGAAATTGTCATCTTATGATTGATGTTGCGTGGACGTGTAACTGTACAGAGTTTATATGAGAAACAGTTTAAGGAAAATAAGTTGAGAGACATTTTAGAATCGTTTGGCGTGGAATCACACTTATTTTTTCGAACCACATTTTTGTTTCTATATATCTATAAACCGTTATTACTTGCAGTATCTTGTAAGATATCAATTGGTAATAGCGAACAATTTTGTATCTTGGGCGTAGGGTTTAATCGACTTTTTAAAAGAGAGAGCGAGGATTTCATAGAGAGTTAGCAGAGTTCTGATTTTCTAGCACATGAAGCTATCACGTCTTCAATGAGGAACCAACGCTGTATGAAAGCCTTGACTTTGCTTCCCACAGCTTGCCAATCTTCAGCCTGAAAGTTTTTTGATTATTCTGTTTTTGACAACGTTCAAATCATAGCTCGCAAAACAGATCTGCCAAATCAGTATACCCTAAGATACATGCCTTTATATTCTTCATTTTGCAATAATTGTAAGAATACCCTCGGAACTTGAAAACGGTTTTTGAAAGAGCTATAGGCAGAGCTAGAGGTACTTTCTCAAAGCCTACGACAGAGCCTTAAAAAGAACGTATGGCATTTCTTTCACGCTTGCATTACAGGAATCAAGTATCATGCTTCATGCCAAGATGGATAATGCATTTTGGTACATACAATCACTATACGTGATTTTCATTTAAATTACTTTTCATTATTTGGTTCGCCTCCACTAAAATTAAAACTTTTACTATTATCACTAGAGTCTATTTTTTTTTCTTTCTCACCTTCACCTCATTCATGACATTTTTATGTTTTCCTAGTGCTTTATGAATTTGAATTTCGTGTATGTGTATTTACATTTTTAGTCTTGAAATTTGCGTATTTTGTGATGTCCCGTGATCATTTGTTGTACCCCCTATAGTATTTTAATTCCCCAGGTGGCCTCTTAACGCATTATTACTCCAGTTAGACTACGAAAAAAAATATTATCCAACCGCGTAGATAAATTACATCTCATTTCGTAAAACAACCCTACTGTTACCCGAGACAAACATGAACAATGACCTCTTCATATAGCACCAGGGGCGGCAAGAGCCTCAACAGTTACAGCAATAGCAGTCACAATAAACACAATGACAATAACACACGGATTGGACAACAATTGACTCACCATCATATTGTTCTTGTCACGCTGGCTGGTCTGAGAAGTACACATATGGATGTACTTGTTGGTCAGTACATGTTTCAGCTGGATAAGGATGAATGCAGAGCGAAAAGGAGAACAATTAGCAGGCGATAAATAGTGAATACTGAATGAGTTTAGTCATCGATCGTCTTATTATTTTGCTCGGAGAAGATCAATTATTTACAGTAAGTATTTTAATAGCCATAACCATTACTAAAAGGGACCCCATCGGTTAGTGTATAGAAGCCAAAAATCATGAGAAAGAATTATGTCACACAAGTAAATCTTTGCGTATATCTTGTTCCAAACAGTAGGATACAGCTTGAGATCTTGATGTGGCCGGTATGATTGGCTGGTCCGTATAAAGCGCGATTCTTCGGTGTATTGTTCCATGAAGTTACATGTTAACTCGCATTATAGTACTAAAACAAGTAGATAGTGTGGTGGCAAAAATCGATTGTTCCGACATAGTTGAGATGTGCAAAAAACACTCTCATGTCCCCCTCTGCATTATTGACAAATATCCAGCTGATACTCCGAAATTTAAAACAAGCTTAGCTCTGAAATCAGCTACAGCAATATTATTTCAGGGCCACCATCATAATTTATTGGGATTTTTGGTAAGTCTAAACAGATCAGATTCAATCAGAGCATGGAGAAAGGGTAGAAAGAAAATCTCGATTTGCTGAAAAGTGTATGTGAAACAGAGATTGCCCTTTCAACAATCTTTCTCCGTAAATCAAACAAGCTATACAAGCACTTAATGAAATAAACATGTACAAGTTTGGTGAAATGGTGGAGAGGTGGAGATAACCTGTGGGCTTTATGTTGTTCCCGATATTCTTAACTTAAAAAAAATCGTAACTAGCACTATTTCTATAGTGATTAATCCCTGTGATTGTGGAGATGTTTTCAACTTTGAATTGTTTAAAATTTAGTAATCATCTAAAAAGATATTGAAACCGCACTCTCAGAATAATATAAAAGAATCGGAGGTCTAAAACAAAGAATTAAATGTTGCTCTTTAAGGATTGGAAATAGATAGATCATTGTGAAACGCCATAGAAAGGGAATCTTTATAATCTGAAATATCAACAACTGAAAAGTCGGAAAATAAAAGAAAAGGTCTGTAAAGAAATAATCCAAATGAAACATTTAAGTACCCCACCCCCAAAAAATTCGTTTGCTGCGCCCGGCTGTTAACCAATTTATAATTGCACTTACATTACCGTGTTCCTATTCCTTCTCTAGGACTGAAAAATAATTTCGATGTTCTCTGGTGAATTATAAACATACAGGATTTGAATTAAGAAATGAGGTGAGTATGCGTGTCAAGTTCAGAAACAGGTCGTAGAAGAGGTTAAGGAAGGAAGGAAAACGTGAGAGGAAAAGAAAAAGAGCCAAACGCTATTCAAAAATCGAAATGGAATTCAGAAATGGACGCACCTGTACAATCTCTCCATACCGGACTTTCTTTCCCTGCTGACGTTTCTGTTCTGATGTATTGTCAGCATGTTCTGCCTCCGCTGCAAGCTGCACCAATAGGAAAAGCGAGGAAATAAGAATCAGGAAACGTTACAACTCCCTGGGAGTGAGGAAAAGGTGAACTAGCAGAGTAGCTCTACGCATATGAAAGACACAAATCGACCGCTTATTGAAAGTATGCCCCAACTTCAGATCAAAGGGGATCTATTGTGACATCAGTCAGTAATGTTAGGTTCTGAATGCGTGCCCTCCACCCTTTAATTGAAAGCTCTCTGGTTTTGTGTGTTATGTGGACGTTATTTTTAGTACATTCACAGCTAAATAATATCAGATCCTATATATTGTTATTAAACTCTCATGAAGTCCCAGACTCATTCATTGAGAATAGTGTGGCTCAAATTAACTACAGAAATACATTTAGTCTTCAACAGTTTCTAACATAAAAACTTACATTATCGGTGTAGATTGTCTTTGAAAGCTTAAGCATACATAATCGACTTCTCGTGGAAGATCAATGGCTGATTGTTATGTATTCATATTCACACAGTTAAGTTTTTTATTTGAAATAATCAATCTAATATATTCATCTTTACTATACACCACCATCGCTAATCGATGTGAAAACGCTGAGATTTTGGAAGAAATCGGTAGCAATACATTAATTACATTTTTAATTATCTTATACTTTCATAAACCGCAGTCAAAGCGACCAGGAAAAAAAAGAAAAGAAAACAAGAACATCTGTTCAAGAAAATGGGCACTTCTTGTTATAAATAAGTCATTGGCCCTACAGCTCATACCTTAGTCTGCTGTAATAGTGTCTTGTTCACTCCACTTGGCAATTCTATCTTGCCTGGCTCTGTAACAGACATCCCTCCATTGCTGGTCTGAGCAGTGCTGCCCGGGGGATGACTGGTCAGTTTTCGGAGCTTTTTGCTCAGCTTGTAACGATTCTGAATGCAAATCTGGAAGGTCACAGCTAAATAAAAAGGGACAAAAAAGTCGTTAAAGGATATGGAAGATCTAAAGGAGAGGGATGATACAGAATCTATACAGAGGCAAAGCGCTTCATGATTATGAGTTGCTGGCTAGCGAACATTTTTAGACCTTTTATTGCTTCGTTAGTAGTGATATTAGTAGTAGTAGTAGTTGTAGTAGTAGTAGTAGTAGTAGTAGTAGTAGTAGTAGTAGTAGTAGTAGTAGTAGTAGTAGTAGTAGTAGTAGTAGTAGTAGTAGTAGTAGTAGAAGTAGCAGTATTAGCAGTCGTAGTAGTAGAAGTAGTAGTAGTAGTAGTAGTAGTAGTAGTAGTAGTAGTAGTAGTAGTAGTAGTAGTAGTAGTAGTAGTAGTAGTAGTAGTAGTAGTAAAAGTAATAGTAGTAGTAGTAGTAGTAGTAGTAGTAGTAGTAGTAGTAGTAGTAGTAGTAGTAGTAGAAGTAGAAGTAGAAGAAGGAGTAGAAGAAGTAATAGTAGTAGTAGTAGAAGTAGCAGTATTAGCAGTATTAGCAGTCGTAGTAGTAGTAGTAGTAGTAGTAGTAGTAGAAGAAGCAGCAGAAGGAGTAGGAGTAGTAGTAGTAGTAGTAGTAGTAGTATTAGTAGTAGTAGTACTAGTAGTAGTAGCAGTAGTAGTAGCAGTAGTAGTAGTAGTAGTAGTAGTAGTAGTAGTAGCAGCAGCAGCAGCAGCAGCAGCAGCAGCAGTAGTAGTAGTAGTAGTAGTAGTAGTAGTAGTAGTAGTAGTAGTAGTAGTAGTAGTAGTAGTGGTAGAAGTAGTAGTAGAAGTAGCAGTATTAGCAGTCGTAGTAGTAGTAGTAGTAGTAGTAGTAGTAGTAGTAGTAGTAGTAGTAGTAGTAGTAGTAGTAGTAGTAGTAGTAGTAGTAGTAGTAGTAGTAGTAGTAGTAGTAGTAGTAGTAGTAGTAGTAGTAGTAGTAGTAGTAGTAGTAGTAGTAGTAGTAGTAGTAGTAGTAGTAGTAGTAGTAGTAGTAGTAGTAGCAGTATTAGCAGTATTAGCAGTCGTAGTAGTAGTAGTAGTAGTAGTAGTAGTAGTAGTAGTAGTAGCAGCAGCAGCAGCAGCAGCAGTAGTAGTATAAGTGGTAGTGGACATAGTTATAGTAGCAACAGTGGGAGGGGGGAGGAGGAGTCCGTGGTGGTGGTAGTGATATCAGTGAAGGAGAAAGAAGAAGAAAGAGAAAGATGGAGAGGAGGAGGAGGAGAGATGAAGCAGTAGTAGTTGGTAAATTTTTGTCACTGTTGCTGTACTATAATCCTATTAAAGTTCTTACCATGAGGGTTCGGTACGTGTGCGGGTTTGTCTCTATCCTGGTTACGATAGATGTAGATTTCACTGTAACTCGTGCTGTTCAGAAAAAGCACAGGTGCAGAATTGAGATGAAGATAAAAGTTGACGATCCATGTGAAGAAGAGGCAATGTGTTAACGGATCATTCTATGAAAAGTATTTCCTTCCAATTGGAGTCCAAAAGGTTAACAAATAACATTTGCATCTTTAAAATTTTTAACCGTTCTGTCTTTTATTAATATGTAAAGGAAATTATTTGAAACATCCAAAATGATAATGTCCTAAACATTAAAATGAAGATACACAAAAAGAAGACCGTACGTGATACACTGTTAATCAAATTGTTTCGAATTTCTTGTCAGAATATACTCATATTCCTTTTATATCAATAAAGGGATGAAGTAGATTAAAAGCTTTCGAACGTTGTTAAGTCGCGATATATAATAGAACCTAGTTTCAATTCTTTTTTTAGGTTAAAATTTCTTCAGTGTTAATGTAGCATTAGGGTATTACGTTGAAAAGAGGGGAAATGTCTATTAAGGGAAATTAATTGGTGTTGATAATGAGAAAAAGGGGGTCCATAAATTCTTAATATTTAGGACTTTGATTTCTCTTTGCTACATTTACAAAAACAGCAAAAGAAGTGGTGAAGTGTCAATCCACTTGTTATTGTGAAAGCAGCGTGTAGATTGCTTTAAATAAGTAATGTCATGAGGAAGTCATCGCTTTCATAAACTTTGTGTGTTATATAAAATGAAATTCTGTAAGAAAAGTTAGCAATTTTTGTAAAATTCCAAGTTATCTTGAAGTCTTTTTACACATTGATCTTTATGTAGGTTTTGATAAATACGCATTTTGAATTCCCGCACAGCAAAGTACCTAAAGACGTTTTTTGCGGGAATTGAGTCTCCTAATATGCATTTAATAGGATCTTTCAAGTGATTTGAAAAGTGTAGAATCGGTTGATTTCTCTTATAGGCATAGTAGCTGGTGCAAAAGCACCTTCCCAGTTAAGTTATATTAAAAATGATTTGTATGGTTTTAAGCAATATACACATTTCTATGTAAATGGGCGCACATGAGTAGGTCTGTTTATTTCTAATGAGCACAAAGTGAGTGAAAATTCGTAAAAATAATGAATAAAGAAATATCGATAGTAAAACAATTATCATACTGCATAAACCCTTTTTTTTTCTTTCTCTAAAGGTTTTTACTTCTTCTCTCATTGCTGCATAATACCATGTAAAAAAGGAAATATTCATTTTATCTCATTAAAAGGCGAATTTACGCTAAATGGTTAAGTAACAGCTGTACATGGAAATGCAAATTTGCTCAATCCCATTACATAAAGTTTATTACAAGAAATGTATCATAAACTGTTTGACTATAAACCTGCAAATTGTCTGCTCACGGGGACAACTCGGTAAAACCGCTTGACAGAGCGATATAATTATCTTCCAAATCGATATAGAGTCCTTACGTGGAGAAAACTAAGATTTTTATGTGAAATTTTGTGATTCTCCTGGCAAAAACTTCAGTGGAGTCCTTTTAAGATGCGGATGCGATAAAATAATGCAAGTAAGATATAATATGTCCACGTATTCAAAAGAAGAGTAATGAAAGATTGTCAATCATATTTTGAGGCTGTTCCAGTTTTAACAATATCCTCCAATCATGACTGAGGTAGCAAATGTAATGGTGATAGAGTGACATTGTACTACTAAAAAATATTATCTGGTTGCGGTCAAATAATCCGTTGAAACTATTTGGGTTTGTTGGGTTTTTTTTAAAGGTTTTTACTATGAAAGAGGTAAATGTTTTGGTCACACATTCTATCGAAGGTAACATCCAATTGAGTTCTTGTGTGTTTTTCTTTAATTATCATCACCGCGTGAAACAAAAGAGCTCTTTAAATCGCTTAGTCTTTAAGTAAACAATGATATCCTCTGTTTTTGCGATCAAGGAAAAAACCGATACCCACCTGGACTGGGTCGAGTTGACATATCCCTCTGTATCCACTGAGTAGAGAGCGATGTAATCGCCCACCGTCAGGTAGTCGGGCACAGAAAACATGATTGGATCACTTTTCCTCTTTTTGCTCCTTTGTGCCTCACGAGTTCGTTCTTCTCTCTTTCAAGCTCTTCGGCTTGTCAGTTCTCTTCCTCACTGTATCATTGAGTTCGGAGAGAAATATGAGGATGTAATCGGAAGGCATTAAATGCTAGAAGTAGTCATTTTACGTAAATACATTTTCTAAAAAAAGACCTTGTTAAAATTTCTTTTA
Source organism: Elysia crispata (assembly GCA_033675545.1). Lineage (NCBI taxonomy): Eukaryota > Metazoa > Mollusca > Gastropoda > Plakobranchidae > Elysia > Elysia crispata. Next base: position 1,834,524 of record JAWDGP010006989.1, read on the forward strand.
AAAAAATATTAAGCACTGGGACTTTCAATTAAACTATAAAATACTGGACTTGGCTCAATAAATTAGCAAGCATATATTCAAAGTAAATGTAAAGTAAACGTAAATAATAACAAAATCAAAAGTGTAAATGTAAATGAATTTCTATTTTCTGTGCAAGCTGAACTTTTCTGTTAAATAATTTATATGTTACAGGCACAAACTCTGGTAGGTGTGAATGCTTATCAATAGGGTCAGTCATTTCCGATCTGACGTCATTGTCTGCACGTGAATGGTGGTTCAGTACTTAAGTATAGAACTAATAATGTTTTTTTACAAAGTTCGTTTGTCATATTGGAGAGAAAAAAAAACAGATGTTGCACCTAATTTTCTGTACGTTCTATAGAGAAATTTTATTATCTTAATTACTTTTGTTTATAGGATGGTTCAATAGAATCGGAAGATTTCCCTTAAAGCATAAAACTTTTCTTAGAATTTTCGATACTGAATAAATTGTTATTTTTTTTCTTTAACCCTAATACTTTCCTGAGGTAATGGATAGGTGTATGTTGTATAAAGAACTCAAAGATACATTCAATGCTCATAATCTTAGGTTATAGTCGATTTTTATTTAAACGAAACGGTCACTGTTAAGCTCATAGGCTAACTAGGATTTAATACCAATTGTCAAAAGTGCAAGTGTGCCCTCAGATATTTATTGTCATTTTTTGGTAAAGGAAGAAAAAGTAACAAGAACATTTTTCCTCCCTTAGAAAAGATCACCTGAAACGTTATACTAAAAAAAATTATAGTGTATTAAAGAGGGGAAAAAATTAGTAGCATTGAATCTTAAATAAGATTCCAGAATTTTTGGGTTTTTAATACCGATGTCAAAATTTATTTGCCATATTTATGCCAAACCTTTCTGAAAGCGTTAACTTCATTAAAAGAACAGATTGTCACATGAGGCAAGTTTTAGTTAGGAAATAAAAGCAAACCTGAAGATCTTACTACGCTTAAAATCAGGAACTAATCAATACGTTCCATCCCCGTAACAAGAAGAAGAGACACAAATATGATTTAAAATACGCAAGTACAAAACAATGCATGAACATACAAAATGAAAGCTTTGCTGGTAGGATTTTTTTTTTCGCTTTTCATCTTCTTGTTTTGTTTTGTTTTCGCCTATAGATCTAAATGGTTGTTTTTAATAGATCAAGATCAAAGAAAGGCTACCGTCCACATCGCACCACCATCTAGTTTGCAGATAAGCCAACTAGACAGAGGTGCTCATCCATCATGGTGAGTTTTTGTGTCCGATTCATGCATAAAACATGAAGCTTACTGACTCAAACTGCCTGCTAGACGGCGTATCACGCCCCGTGTTGAAGAACTCACCTAATTGCCTCCTGCATTGGAGTCTATCTTCGAACGTTCAAAAAATGACTGTAACCTTTATCATCCAGAGATTGTGACAGGTTAAGACTTTCATGCGAAGTGATAATTGTTATACACGTCGTCCTATATCTGGGAAAAGCTTAGTGTGGATCTAGAAAAAGGTTTGCTTTCACAAAGTGTGCTGTCGATTTATTTTGGTAATGCCAAACTTAAGATTAAAGCTTATGTCGTCATGCGTATATGAAATATGCAAAGGAATGGTCCTCGGATGACAAAAGAGTCGATTATATCAAAATTACCAGATAAGCCTCATCTGTAAAATTCATTTGAATACTATCTATTCCAGAAATGTCTTCCGCATGCTTTCCTATGGCGAAGGTAATGAAAACATTAAAAAGGACGGCAAGTAGATCAACACACCTTTCAACGAGTAAAATGACCCTCATATTGGATATCCAGTCTTTATGTTTTTTCTATAAAAACAGTTTCTTGCAGTTAGGTCTGTTAGTGCCACTGGCTAATACAGAACATATTTCTTTTTGCAGTCTCTAAACCCCCTATTTCCTTCAATACAAGAAGACATCAAGTTTAAAAAAATTATGTTCAAGCGCAAGATAATGCAAGAGAGATATTTTTTTTTTTTTTTTGCTTTAACGATGTTGCACAACCGTATTTCAAATGAAAATCTATTCATATTTACTAATTCCGAGAGCTACTTGCTAAAAGCTTGACATCGATAGCTTGATAGGAATTAATGTTTTGTACCGACGCTCGAGTTGGATGCTAATCAAATCGTCACGCTAGGACAATAAAAGCTGTGTTATGGATTTATATCACTGTTTCTCTACAGATTTTTTTTTCCATCCGAAGGCTGAAAATGTGTAAAGCGATGTAGGTGTGACTCACATCATATTTTTACTTGACTCTAACAGGCTTGGGTTGTGAAAGGTTTTTCCAATGTTTGGTTTCCTAATGTCCCTCCCTCGTTATTTTAAACGGTTGAGGAAATTCGCTTAAAAGTTTCGTGACAAGCCACGAGCACAATATCTATATTTTGCATGAGTTGGATCCATTGAGACCAATTTGATGTTAGGAGTAATTGTGTACCCCCAACCTTACATCGAGTGTTACGTTACCAAACACATCAATGAAAACTATTAGATCAATTAATAAAATTAATCGCGACGAGGGTTCCTAAATGAAAAGGTAGACCAGTATGCAATGGTGCAATAGCTGCGTTAAGATAATTATGACTGTGACTGGAAAAAGAGTCGGTGACGTTGTGGATCATTAAGCAGGCTAAGGGGAATTTAGTTGGGATGCGATAGTCCCTTCACGGCAAGACAGAGTAGTCAACATTAGTAGCGTTTAGCTACTAATAAACAGTGAAATGAGGATAACTTTAGATTATTCTCAGCGGACGATATTGGGTCCACCTAATCTTGCAACCGCTTCTGGTCAACCGACACATGTGGGCGTTACTCTGCGTGTGTGTGTGTGTGTGAAGCTGAGGACTGATTTTGGATCATCTACGACAGTAGTGACTTTGCAGTTCCTGGTAAAAATAATGAAACACCAGTGGACTAATTATGACTCTATATAAACTATGAATCGCACAGATAAACTCCTGCTGAAACTAAGAGTAAAGACCTTTTGTGGGCTTTTCTTTTAATTTGTCATGACAAATGAGCTTTACAGGTTTCTGTCAAATTTCTAGTTTTCAAAGTTTGTAAAAGAGTGTCACAAGGTCTTTTTTTTTTGTTCGATCAATCACTGTCTCGTACAGGTCGTTACATGAACTGTGACTGTTGTGCAAATTTTATTCGAGTTTTTTTCCCAAGCTATTTATTAGTATTTTATGAGTCAGTTTAGTTTTGAATATCTACAGATTATTTTTATACATTCTGGAGCTTGAGTTACAGCAGATTATAATACTGGCATGGAAATGATGCTGATCAATATCAGGGATAGATTCAAGCTCTAAGTCCAACGTCAATTTGATAGGATTGTACAAAACTGATTGAAATGAAACCCAGACTTGTCAATCATAGACAGTTATTCTTTTGTAGAAGCTTCAATTTTCTTTTGAATATACATTAAATATTCAATGTAACAAATGGATGATAGTGTCGATTGGCAAATGAAAGGAGAATCTGATTGAGCCTTTTTGTTATTTTTTTTAACTTTACAACTAAATTGCTCGAGGTGAATTTTAAAGCGTAAATCAAAATGTAAATATTTGTGCTTTTTGTCACGCTCGTCGTCTCTAAATGTTCTCGATAGACACTCTTGTGTTATTACATTAATAATAATAGCGATGACTAATGACAAACACCACTTTTTACGATGTTAATTTCTGGACTATTCGACAAAATGTTTCCTTACGATGGTCAACAAAAGTGGGTTTTACAAAATAATTCTCCAACAAAGATTTTTTATGAGCGAAAGGTGGATTATGCATCTAGTTATTATTCGGCTTTTACTGTCATGCTCTTGTCCTTAGCTCGTATGTCTTTCAATACTGAACTTCGCGAGCAAAATAGCAAGATTAATGAAGGCAAATGACACCTGCCGACTTAGTTTAACACTGGAGATTGCATGGGCGGTCTTGCTTACCCGCGCCTGGTAAATTTGACCTCTCTCTGACTATGCGTGGTGTTAACTTGCAGACGGGCACAGGGAACAGAATAATTTGGAGGATATCTGATCTAGCTTGTGAGTCAGTTCATGTTTGGAGCCCATTTGGGTAAATAATTCTATCGTGCAGCTGGGAACGACTTGACAAGCTCGAGGTGTACCTCAAGGATGTACCTGTAAGCAGAGCTAGAGACGGTACTGCATAATTAATGCGATTCTCAGACAGTGCAATTTCAGACCACGGTCACTGTGGGTTGCGGGCCGGTGATGTTTCCTGGCATGCAAACAGAAAGAGTATGCGGTCGGCACATGATATTTATTTTTTACTCTTTTTTTGAGGGGGGGGGGAGGGGGAGGGGGCGCAGAAAATGTAAGAACGTTAGATGCGTCTAGGAGGGCACAAGGTTGTATAACAATGTAAAAACTGGTTCTTTTTGCAACAAAAATTTAAAAAATCTAAAAAATTTCGTACTGCTGGATGTTCATAAATGGGCAAGCTGGGCCATATCCTAATTTATAGTTGGCAAGGTGCCAGAGGAAATTAATAGCCCTACTGGGAACAGTTTGTGGAAAAAGCAGAGTAACACCGCAAAGCGTACTGATCATATTAGTGCATGCGCACAAATGTTCAGAAATTACTCTTTTTACGGCATTCTGCGCGAATGAGGGAACAAATATAAGCTTGGATCGACCCTGTGATACAAGGCCCAAAGATAAATCCAATTTCAAAGCAAAAGTTTTAAGGAGCTATGTAGACTGTATGGAAGCATATAACCATTGTCTGTATCTATAATGGTTATTGACGCCCTCTCGGAGGATTTCCGGGAATTGTTTTTATAAAGTTTCCATCTAACCGCCTCTCTCTCTCTTTCTATCTATCTCTCTCTCTCTCTCTCTCTCTCTCTCTCTCTCTCTCTCTCTCTCTCTCTTTCTATCTATCTCTCTTTCTATCTTTCTTATCAATCTATATATTTTTCTTTCTATATTTTTCTTTTTTTCTCTCTTTCCTCTCTCTTTCTTATATATAAATTATATATATATATATATATATATCAATAAATATACATATGTATATTCTTCTGCGTTCCCGTGACATTGGCAGTCTGTTAAATCTGGAGTCCGGTAGCTATGACAAACTCCAACGTCAGGAGCAGGTTTTGTTCAGTGCCATGGAGTTTTTCATGTTGGGTTGTGGGTTGGGGCCAGGTTTGTTGTCTTAATTCTGAGTGAGTTGGGCATTCCTGTAGTATGTGTTCAGTTATTTAAGCAACATTTCCACAAGGACAGCTGGGGGTTGTACCAATTCTGAACTTTGTGTAAATATATATATATATATATAGGTATATAACTATCTCTAATGTTTATTTCGAACTAATGCAATTTAAAAGAATGCTCAACTAATGGAGCTTTCAGATATTATAAAATTTTCATGCGTAAGTATAACTTCATACCATCTCTATCTTTCTATCTATCCACCTTTCATTATCTCTCTCTCTGTAGTTATGTAACTCAAAATGCATGCTTTTCAGCACTTTTAATACAAAGTTTATGCGTATGAATTTTTAATGCGAACTAATTATTTATACGTTTTGGCTGATCAGATTCATAGATAATTCCTTTTTTTTTCTTTGATCAGTGTAATACAAAACTATTTCAATAATATGTAGATCCACAAAACAAAAGGAAGATTTTTTAAAATTTATTTTTAATAGCGTTTTCGATTACATGATACAACTCAAATCATCTCAAATTATCGAGAAACAATTTCAGAGCTTGGCCACATGAATACCGTAATCGAATATCAATTATAAAAACCCAATTAAAAAAAATAGTGGAACCTAACAGCTGTTTTTGTGTTAAAATTCTCAGGTTCCCGCTTCTACAATAAATATTCTATATATAAGGAAGAGTAAAAGTCTTGCAAGTTTTTACAGAGAATGGCCTAACTTAGAGACGGAACTTTTTGGTCCCCGGCAAAAAAAATAAATTCATTATTTTAATCATGGAGTGGAGAGAAGTATAAAAAATTGTTACATTATGAAGTATTTTTCCTAACTTCTCACTGCTGTTTTAACTTGGTTAATAGCTCGAATGTTTCGGGGTTTTTTTTATTTTATTTTGTGTGTGTGTTTGTTTTGTTTTACTTTTTGTTTGTTTTTTTTTTGTTTCTTTTTGTTTTTTGTTGTGTGTTTTTTTGTATTTGTGTGTGTGTGTGTGTGTGTAAAAGGGGAGGGGTGGACGTTGTTAGGGAAGAGAGGGGAAAAGTTTTTGGTTATATTACTGCTTAGAAAAGGAAATCTCTCTTAGCTTAGAGGACTGACATAATTTTAGTTTACTCAATCCGAGCCCAGGCTTAATTCAAGAAATAAATTTGCTTTTTTCGTGCTTTATTCTTGCTATAAAGGCGAACGTAAAGAACCACAGTGTGAACTGTATCTTTTTACTTGTTGCGTGTGTAGAACTGGGCTTTTAGCACCGCCCAGCACTTGTCTGTGTGTGTGTGTGTTTGGCTGTATAGGTAAAGAGACAGTGAGGGTCCCAGGGAGTTGGGGTGGAGTTTCTGTGTTGACATTGTCAATGGGTGCACTCTGAAAATTTAATGGAGAAACGGAGGTTTCGTTTTCTTAAACGCTCAGCGTGATCACTATCCCCATCTCTAAACCCACAATGGAGTACACGCTCTCAAAGATAGTTTTACGTCTCCTAAGTTACTCGTATGACATCATCGGGAAACTCTGGTCTTCATTTTTTTTAATGATGTTAATGAGTTTTGTTGCAGAACTGCAAACACAAAATACTCCAAGTTTACTCCATTATCCATTTCTAATGGGTGGTTTGGTACTCCTCCAAACAGTCAACAATTTGTCATTATACACCTGAAAATTTGTGCAATATATGTACATACATATATATATATATATATATATATATATGTATATATATATATATATATATATATATATGTATATATGTAATATTATATATATATATATATATGTATGTATGTATGTATATATAATAAACTCCACTTAAACTTTACTTCACAAAATATACAAAACTTTTGCGGGGCTGGTAATACATTATACAAGAACGACGGATATCTCGTTGAAGTCATATTAGCTGCTCCCTATTTTCATTCCTTTTCCTTCACCTTGTTTCCTTCGTTTCAGAAAATTATATTCGGAGATCGGGTTAAGAATCGAATCCTGACTGAGCGTTTTTTTTTTTTATTTTTTGTTTTGTTTTGTTCTGGGTTTTTTTTTTTTTTTGCGCTCGCTCCCCTTAATTATAACGTGGACAAAGTAAAGAGTTTGTCATATAAGAAAGAGTCATGTCATAGAGGCCACCACACAGCACAATAAGGGGATCCAGCGGCGATACCGTCATATGGTGATAGGATTTGATCCCCTCTAGCTAGCCTAGGCTTCGCTTTGGAGCAAGCCATCTTCCTTCCACAAAATTCTTCGGGAAATTTAAAAAATATAAAATTAAGCATAGAATTGAGGAATCTCAATGTTGGTTGTTCAGTTCTTCATATCTGGAGACCCAAATGACATGCGCGTGGCGTTTTAGATAACCTTAGGAAATTTTCGAAAGCCTCTAATACAGACTTGAACGCGCCAGTTATTTTTTTTTACAACAATAACATTGTTTTTCACTTGAATCCCTCCCCTGATTCAGCCTCTGCATGAACTTTCCCGGATTTGCATGAGATATTGTTTCGGGTATCGCATAACCTTAAAAACACTGAAACTTTTGTTGTGAATCCGATATTCAATTTCACTTTGGGCCAACATTTTTCTTTCAACAGTTGTAAAAGAGTGCAAGATACAGACATTTGGGTGTAATACGTAACGATATCATATGGATGCATGGAATTAACCAGACCCATGTAGCAGGACCAATAATAGGTTATACAAGAACGTTTAAGTCAGCGAAAAATCACATCAATGTTGTTATATCACGAGTAAGTTCAACTCAGCGATAAAGAATAGTAAGGGTATCAAGAATGTGCCAAATTAGAATTAAGCCTTATCAAATGCATAATGCACTTTAAAATGAATTCGGTGCAAAAATGATCTGAGTTATTAATATATATATATATATTGAAATCAATTACCATATACACGACTGACATGATATTCAGTGAACTCAGATTTCACATACTAATTTCTTCTGATTTATTACGAAGCTCTATCGCTATACTGAGTGCACGATTAAATGTAATATCAGCATTAACATTGAAATTTATTTCAAACGTTTCAAAGCATGAATTGAAAAGAATAATTTCAAATATTGAAATAAAACGAATATCGCTTCGGCGTAACTGAAGTATTATTCTATCATTATTGTGGCAGTAACACTTACTGGGGTACTATTCTATCATTATTGTGGCAGTAACACTTACTTGGGTATTATTCTATCATTATTGTGGCAGGAACACTTACTGGGGTACTATTCTATCATTATTGTGGCAGTAACACTTACTGGGGTATAATTCTATCATCATTGTGGCAGTAACACTTACTGGAGTATTATTCTATCATTATTGTGGCAGTAACACTTACTGGAGAATTATTCTATCATTATTGTGGCAGGAACACTTACTGGGGTACTATTCTATCATTATTGTGGCAGGAACACTTACTGGGGTACTATTCTATCATTATTGTGGCAGTAACACTTACTTGGGTATTATTCTATCATTATTGTGGCAGGAACACTTACTGGGGTACTATTCTATCATTATTGTGGCAGTAACACTTACTGGGGTATAATTCTATCATCATTGTGGCAGTAACACTTACTGGAGTATTATTCTATCATTATTGTGGCAGTAACACTTACTGGAGAATTATTCTATCATTATTGTGGCAGTAAAACTTACTGGGGTATCATTCTATTATTATAGTTGCAGTAACATTAAACTTTACTGGGGTACTATTCGATCATTATTGTTGCAGTAACACTTACTGGGGTGCTATTTTATTATTATTGTGGCAGTAACACTTACTGGAGAATTATTTTATCATTATTGAGGCAATAACACTTACTGGGGTACTATTCTATTATTATTGAGGCAGTTACACTTACTGGGGTACTGGTATATCATTATTGTGGCAGTAACACTTACTGGAGAATTATTTATCATTATTGTGGCAGTAACACTTACTGGGGTATTATTCTATCATTATTGCGACAGTAACATTTACTGGGGTATTATTCAATCATTATTGTGGCAGTATGAAGCATGCCGTCATACTAGCTGAGGTTGTTTTATGTTCCTTCAGTTTCTCCTACGGCCATGTTTTTAAGGACCATAGTGGCAGGTCTAATAACGTAAACATCTCTTTAAGTCTGTTTCAAATCTAAGAAGATTTTGAACAGGTTTTGAAATTAAGCTATGACTTTATTCAAACTTGTGAAACGGATTTAAACTCTTTTGGTTAAAGAATACGGAAGATGGCGAAGCAGATTATAACGTGTACGAGCTCCTCTTTTCACATTTTTGATTGGTCATTAAACAGCTTTCAAAGATGGTTATTGAGATGGAATTTTTAGCGCAGTTTTACAGAGATTTGTTTGTTATCTTTACTGTGTATTTGATGTTAAGGGTTTTTTGCTTGAGATGTTTACGGTGGAAAGCATGTTTGAACATATCCTGAGGCGAGATGTAGGCATTTCAGCAAACAAAGCTATGGAGGCATACTTTGTTCCCTAAAGGTGATAAATTTCGAGGAAGGCCCATAACAACGCTGCCAACAGTTATTAACAAAGACCTGTTTCGCATACCAGCAGGCGAGCTTAAACTCAAAATCAAGAACGACCTACACCATCTGAGGTCAATATCAGACGACAAAACACTGTGGAAACTATCAGCGAACATCCGAGTCTAAGTCGGAGCACTATGATGTAAACGGCGATATAGTAGAGTAGTGGTATAGGACAGCTTACAACCGTGTCCTCCAACAAAATTGTAGACCTTTTCGTGCATGTCAAGTAAGTCAAGGTGGAAAAGATGAGACCCAAATTTAGCGCGAGCATGACTATCACTATTAGTTTCTCGATTGAAGTTTCATAAGTATCTCGATACGAAAGTGTTGCCATTGGATCACCAATGCTTTAAAATAAATACCAATATCCCATTGAATGTTTATAAACATATTACTGTGCAGTATTATATTACTAAATCAAGCTTGATTTCTTAACGTGTCGATACCTGTTGAAAAATTTTATATATTATGCACGTGAATCACATTTGCTTGTCAATAAACGTACCGAAAGCTTTTGAAAGAGCCGTTGTTCGATTCTTACCTGTAAAAATAAGCCTTATTCAAGTTCATTATCAATACAAAGGCACTAAAACATCTTTCTTTTTTTTTGTTTTCAATTTGATTAAGTATTTTTATACCTTAATATTACAACTTTTATACATAGTTTAACTCATTTACACCGCTCCATTCTTCTTTACAGCATAGTGAGCGAACATCTCTGAGAGCAGGTGCACTGCATAGATCTTTCAAAAAAGATAAACTTTGCTTCAGTGTTGACTTTAGTAAGCCAGTCAGAGGCAGCAATGGTTTCAGAATCACAATCAAGTTATAGAACTACCTGTTGTTCTTCGAGGAATTAAATAAGAAACTTTTTTTCTCTACGTCTAGTTCCGTATTTCTTTTTGAGTTTCTGTTTGCCTGATTGTTTATTTCATTTTTTTTACTTCATTCTTTTTTTCTTCTATTGTTTTCTGATTTTTTTTTTCGTTATATTATCTGCCTCTTACCCACTCTGTCTAAGTTTCTTTCTCTCTATCCTTTTCTTGATATTATTCCCATATTTTTATGCATATTTATTCCCGATTGTATGCTTCACTTGGCTTGTTTTCTTGTAATTGATTTCTGTTTTCAATGCTACATGAAAACATGAGCGAACCGTTTTGCTTATAGACCACCACTTTGACTAGCTTGAACATCGAGTTCATCATTCTTTCTGCTTTTGTAGGCAAGGTGTGGTTTAAACCTAGAGTTTACTTTACGGAATGCTCATAGTAATTAACTTAATAAACGCATCTGTGTGGCAACAGGTATCGGCTATTAAACTTGCACCTTAGAGTTGAATTTACTTCCCTCGTAAAGTGAGCGCCCATGTATGACCTTGGCCTTCGACATAGAGCACACAAACGCACGGCCCTAATGCTAAGTCTAGGAATATTTTTTTCATCTTTCAGCACTTGCGGGTTTTGCTGAAATTGTTTGGTTTTGCTGCTTTGTAAATAAGTAATTGTTTCGACCGACAAAACGTACACTGCCTGCGGCTCTCATTAACGTATTTTTTTTCTAATTTTTGTTTTATGTTGTTGTTGCTGTTGTTACAATTCCGACAATCAAAAGGCAAATGTAAACGTATTTACAATTACAATGTTGCGCCTCTTTTTAATAACTTAGTCGATGCTCATATTTTTTTTTCTTTTCTTCTTCTTTTCGGTGAAAATTTTGTGTGTATAAGTGTGGTGCTGTGTAGTGCACTCCTTTCTCCCGCGTTTTGTAAAAGAGCTCACAGTTTTTGGGCTTTGTTATGAGCGAGTGGAAAGAAATCGAGATGGTGGCATAGAAGAATTGAAGTAAGTTTTGCTGTAACACCTAAGGCATTTTCCAAATTAACAATGCCTCTCTCTCTCTCTCTCTCTCTCTCTCTCTCTCTCTCTCTCTCTCTCTCTCTCTCTCTCTCTCTCTCTCTCTCTCTCTCTCTCTCTCTCTATCTATCTATCTATCTATCTATCTATCTATCTATCTATCTCTCTCTCTTCTTCTTCTTCTTCTTCTTCTTCTTCTTCTTCTTCTTCTTCTTCTTCTTCTTCTTCTTCTTCTTTCTCTCTCACTCACTCACTCACTGTCTTTCGCTCTTTTCTCTCTCTTTTTCTCTTTCTTTTTCACTTATTTTTTCTCGCTCTCTCTTTATTTGTCTCTCTTTTTTCACACATAAACTCTCTCTCTCTCTCTCTCTCTCTCTCTCTCTCTCTCTCTCTCTCTCTCTCTCTCTCTCTCTCTCTCTCTCTCTCTCTCTCTCTCTCTCTCTCTCTCTCTCTCTCTCTCTCTCTCCCTCTCTTGATTTTCCCTTTTCTTCCTTACTCGGTTTTCATAGCTCACTTGATGTGGTGCAAAATGTTGTGTTGTAACTTCGATGATCTTAAGCGAATGTTTTTGGCATGGGCTGAGACGAACGCTAGATTTGCTTTAGGAAAATCAAAATATGCAGACATTTCAAAGGCATTGCTATTTTCGTCAGTTATCAAACGTACTTGAAATATGAAAGAAATAATAAGTTTTAAAGCGCTGTTAACATTAAGTTACAAAAAGTTATCAACATAAAGTTTTTTAAAAAAAATGTTTTTTTTACTGAAAAGCAGCTTCTAGAGAAACCATCAAAGAATATAATTATACTCAAGCTTTGTTAGAAGGCATAGTTAGCTCCAGGATACTTTCAACCTCAATATTCCACGAAGGAAAAAAATTCTTAGAAGTTTTATCAGCTTGTTTTGTCGAGTGTTTTTGTTTTATCTCATAATCCAGCGCTCTATAGATCTGCTGCCGTTCTTTGTAATTTACAATGAATGCCAAAAATGTTCAATCAAGCTTCGGTAAGCTTATATTTCCAAACTCTTTGATCTTGTATTTAATATACTTTGGTAAAATAAATTTGCCACTATCGGTTGTGCTTATAGTTACACGGAAACAAATACTTTTGTTATATGTTGTATATATGTAATAATTATAATATGACTTTTTAGTTTGATTTTATTGCCGTGTGGCTTTGTGTTCATATCCCGCGTTTCAGTCCAAATTAGGTTTTAGAGGCGGAAGCATCTTTCGTGGCAGTAAAGAGGTCTTTGTTGGGGGGGAGGCGAATTTCTATGTCTATATCGTAAATCTTGAACGTGCGAGCCAGAGAAAGAGAGAGAGAGAGAGAGAGAGAGAGAGAGAGAGAGAGAGAGAGAGAGAGAGAGAGAGAGAGAGAGAGAGAGAGAGAGAGAGAGAGAGACAGACAGAGACAGACAGACAGAGACAGACAGAGACAGACAGACAGACAGACAGAGACAGAGAGACAGAGACAGACAGACAGGCAGGCAGGCAGACAGACAGAAATCAATGGGATGAATAACGCACCAGCTCTTCAGGTCCTTATCATCTTTTATTTAATTTAAAAAAAACAGCATTAACCTGCAAAAATTTTACTGGCTCCAGTGTCTTGTAAGGCTTTCCCAGAAAAGGCAAGCTCAATTTTGGTATTGTTCCAGCTATTTCTTTTTTTTTTTTTTATTTTTCACAACCAACAGAAGTTCATTATTTATCCGCATCTCTGTTTGTATTGAATTGTGATTATTTATAGCCAAAATAATGAGATCAATTTTTTTTTTCCTCGTTGTTGCTGTTTTTCTTGCTATTTTCTAGATTTCACATGATTGTATGAATGCGGGTCAGATTAACCAAGTAAATGCGCTAGAGGTCTGGCGTTCAAAGCTTTAAAATTAACCCTCTCGGATTACAAACACGCGATTGTCGCATTCCTTTCAATAAATGTGCGTTTTGTTGGCTAGCGAGCCATGATACGGGGTCAAGAGTGTCATATGTGATGGAGTGTACGAGGTAGAAATTATACTCTCAATACATTCAAATTAGGTACTAACAGAAACATAATAGCTATGGTTTATTTCGAAACAACGATAATGCTTTCACGCGCTTTGTTATGAGACAGAATTTTAAGCTTTTGGTATTACAACTTCACAAGTTTAGTGACATAAAACACTTCATGAAATAGAATGAAATAAGTGGAAAGATCAAAAGAAATTGAGCGACGGAGAAGAAAAAGCTGGAACAAAATTTAAGCTCTTCATCTAAATAAGATTTTAAGCTCTTTATCATAGCTTGCGTGCATGAAGGAGAGGGTGAGAACGAGAGGACACATGAATCAGAAACAGCGACACAAAGCTCAGTAGACCAAGCTCTGGGCTGACAAATAGAGAGTTTGCTAGAGGGAATCCTAGCATGCGTCTAAGAAATAATTATGATGGTGGATTCTGATCACATTTTATTAAATCCTATTGCTGGTTTTACAAGAGACTTTGTCTTCGAGAAAATAGCATTTTGGGAGAACGTAGCGTACTCATAGCAGTATAGATTACGATTAAAGTTAATATAGTTTTTATCATGATGTAAAAAGATTGGGAGACACCGTGAGAGATTAATAGAGATATTTATCACTCCTCTATTCCAAATAGAAGACTTAATTAAGGTCAGTTGAGTGTTTCCAGCTTTGTTTAGCCCTGAAAAGCTGCTTGTGTAAATAAATAATAATGAAATTGTAAAAAAACCTAAAACTTCATTCTTTACTTCCTTTTTTTGTTTGTTTCTTTTCTCTGTATTATCTCTTTTTTTTCCCTTCTTGCTTTTTATTCTTTTCCTGGTTTGTTTTGTTTTCGTTTTGTTTTGTTTTGTTGGGTTTTTTTTTTTCTTTTTGGTTTTTTTTCTTTTCTTTTTTGTTTGTTAGTTTTGCTTCCGTGTTTATTTTGTTATTGTTGTTTATTTATTGCTTTAAACTGACAATCTATAATAACGAAGGAATTTTTTGTCCAAAAGACAATATTTTCTCGACAGACGAAGAGGTGTCGATAATCATGGAGTAGAGCGCCCTACAGGTTTTCAAAACTATAAATGTCTGGCTTATAAGCCATGCTGTAGATGGGTGAGTTAAGGGTATTCTCTTTTACACTCTATGTTTTAAAAGTTTTCACAGCCTTTGTTGGGGGCGTTAATAATTATCAAGAACAAACAACTCACCAGCTTCAAGAAACTTCATTCAAGTATGTATCAAAAATTACTTGAAAATAAGCCAGTTTCTGAAGCCATATTTTTTTTTGGGGGGAAAGGTAACCTAGGAGCTTTTATTTGCCATTGAGGGTCAAGTGGATCAAATGCCAAGCCGAAATATTTCAGCCGCGGCTCTGTTCGAAAGGAGAATCGCTGGTTTTAAAGTTATGCCTCGATAAACTTAGGCGTTTTACACAAGTTCTACCTTCTACGTATCTCTATTTCCATGATTCTCTCTCCCACAGACACATGCACATAGAGTCTATTTCCATGATTCTCTCTCCCACAGACACATGCACATAGAGTCTATTTCCATGATTCTCTCTCCCACAGACACATGCACATAGAGTCTATTTCCATGATTCTCTCTCCCACAGACACATGCACATAGAGTCTATTTCCGTGATTCTCTCTCCCACAGACACATGCACATAGAGTCTATTTCCATGATTCTCTCTCCCACAGACACATGCACATAGAGTCTATTTCCATGATTCTCTCTCCCACAGACACATGCACATAGAGTCTATTTCCATGATTCTCTCTCCCACAGACACATGCACATAGAGTCTATTTCCATGATTCTCTCTCCCACAGACACATGCACATAGAGGTAAGATTCGTAGTTCTTATCTCATAAATTGACTATAAAGCTAGAGTTGTGTATAATAATCATTTCAAGGCCCTTTTAGTTTACCAAAATATTTTTTTACGGAGCAAAACGAAGGAGCTTTACACATAGCACATCATTCTCTACTTTGCGGGGTTTTGTTTTGTTTTGTTTTGTTTTGTTTTTTAAGAGAAACTGAGTTTTTTACTCAGGGTGAGGCTGCTATTCATAGTTCGACTGATATTTCGATGAAAATGTTTTAAGAAAATTATTCTCTTCAATTTTGCTAAAAACAAATTTTGAACTAAGAAGGAATGCAATGTTAAGATGACAAAGAGAATCGTAAAAGTTAACAGAATAAAAATTTATAATTTTGGATTGGTTGGTTAGCGAATTTACGGATATTGCAGTGTGATGCTACTGTTGAACAATAATTTTGCTTCACTATTCAAAAGAAAAAAAGGGGGTTTTGTGTTTTTTACAATCTAACAGGCACAGCCACAGCCCCATTCGATGCGCTTGTGCGAAATATAGCATCGGCTTTAATTGGCCCAATGATTAGCTTTTAGAAAGCAACCAAACACGAAGTGAATTATATTCGGACGCTTCCCCTCCCCCTCCTCCCTCCCCCTTCCCCCCGCCTCATACACAACACATACACACATCCTCCCCTTCCATTCTTTCTTGTTTAAATTAATGTTCTCTGGCATTTTCAGAGTAAAGGGAAATACTCAATGCTCTCTTGTGTAATATATTAACAATTAGATTTTAATTTTGGTACAAAAATAATCATCATATACAACTGCGTTAAGCCTGTATCGTTACGTTAGAGATGAAGTTGCGACAACTCAAGTGAAATGAGAAATGATGACATTTCGTTCAAGCATTCATCTTTTTTTTTATTTTATTGTAATGTATCTAAGTGTATAAGTGACGGGTTGTTGTTTTTTTACCTTTCTTTTAAACCAAGTCTTAAATTTATGTCCATGTGTCGAGTGACCGGCCCAACTTTTGAATAATCCAAGTCTTATCCCTAAGGAACTATAAAGTGTCGGCTAAACCAGTCTTGTTTCTAAGTGCCATTGAATACAATTATTGATTCATTTTCGAAAGTCACGCACTAAAAACACCAGGGTGTCTCTGGAAGCTAAGGTCAGACATAAAAGAGTTGAAGTCAACTCCTGAAAAGTAAACAGTAATTGTCAACCCAATATTAAACATAATCTTCTTGTGATCAAGCTAACCGACAAACAGCTTAATAGATATTCAAAAACTATTATGCCGAAGAATAAGAAGATTTATGAGAATCAAGAGATTGTGTCTGTCATGGGAAATTCAACCATCGAAAATTTTTGGAGTTAGATAATAGTGCTTATGTCCTTTCATTGTTATGATTATCTATAAAGTCGTCTAACTTTTCTTCATAATTTGTAATGTGCGACGCGTTTTTCAGCTAAACAGAAAGCTGAGAGAGATTCTGCAGCCCGTTAGTTTCAATCGCAAAAGTTTGTTTTGATAAAAAATATCTAACTCTTAATTAAACCTACAGAGTCCATGTGAAATGAAATATGATTAACAAAACAAAACAACAGAGAAACAAGTGATATATGAATCTTAAAACTGAATCATCATTGGTTCGATAAGATCATATTTTTTAAACGTGGCCGTGTACTCAAACAAATATCGCCGAGTAGTTTCATTTCAAGGGTAAAGCGGGATGGAACACAAATTATGAATACATGAGTGGAAAGTTGAGACTACTTTTATACAATTGTGTATGGGTTTGATGTGATAAAATTTCATTCCAGTATGTTCCGACTCTCTTTAATTAAAACGATTATAGGATAAAAGCACAGGAAGTCTAATATCACCTTTAAATGGATTACATTTTTTAAAACTATTTGTTTGTTGTTCGTTTGTTTGTTTGTTTGTTTGCTTCCTATAAAAAACACTTTTCAGTCCATTTTGATGTAATTCAACATCAGTCATCGTGATTCTAGTGTTTCGGAAAGCTAGACTAAAACTACTTTTTTTTTAACAATAATATTTACTTAGCCTCTGTAATCTAGTACGAACCTCCGTACAGCGCGGAATAGGGAATGTAAACACTTTTCGTGTCAGTAGGCCAGCTATCTTATTGTTCTGAGCGCGTGCTAATTTACATACTAATTACACGAAAACTGAGTTAACATATGTCGACCTCCTTGATTGGTTGTGTTGAATTGAAAGGCGGTTTATTAAGTGAAGATTGGATTACTTTGGAGATAAACTAAAATGAGATTAATGTGTATGACGTAGAGTTCAGCATTTTAATTTTTTGACGATTAGGAAAAAAAGTCATTAAAATATCGCTTTCGCAACAATTTCAAAAAGTAACTTGACAATCGCAAACGTTTTATATGATAATCTTTTGATTTAATAAACAAAAAACATCCCAGCCTTTTTCCAACGGCGAAAAGTGCTTGTTAAATGATATAAACTTAATGTTATTTTTATAATTGTTTTAAACTTGTCATTCAAATGTTCAAAACTCCACTTTTGATTTCAAAGAAGTTTTTTGGATTTTTTTTTTTTAACAAAGATATTTTCTGATATCATTTTCAGTTGATGGCGTATCCAAAGTATTCAGTTAAGTCTCTATCGGGTCTTGTAAAAATTCATGCTATATATATATACCATTCGTATATTTCAGTGATAATATATTAAAATTTTTAGCAAAACTTTTTGACGTCTCTGTGGCGTATCCATCTGCCATGAGATTTATCGGGAGTCTCCATTGCATTGCCCGTTCCATTATTGGTATGTGCGTTAGTTTAATCAATTCAACTTTGCCCTTTAACTGGTACGTTAAATAAATAAAAAAAAAACAGAGTCACTATAATTTAAGTAGAAGGGCTGCCTGACTAAACACTAAATTATCTTTAGAGTTTAAGATGTTTATGCGCTTTCGGTTGTTTTGCCGTTGTTTTTGTTGTTTTTAACTCTAAAATCAAACAAAAGAATCAGCGCATAGATCAGTGGCTCTTATCCAACATCAGCTATTCTGATTATTAATTTTGAGTTTAAAATAGCCTTTCTGTAACGGGTGATACTGGGAAGTTAGGAATTGAGGGTTCGTTACAGTTCAAATGGTTTAAACGATATTGCGAATGAAGTAGTAAAAATCGCCTGATCAGTTAAGTTTTATGCACAAAATATCACTGTGAAAATCGACCAGTTTTATTGTGCTCTGATAGATAACAGACATACATTTTGTAATTTATGATATTAATAAACAACTTTCATAATATCAGATTTTTTGAAAGGTCATACCATCGTTCCTTAAATTTTAAAGCTGAACATTTATCCACAAAATTTTAAAATAAGATGAAAGGAAAAAGCTACTATAAAATCTTTTAGAGCGCTGCCTGAAAGTGTTTAGAAACTGGCACGGAAAAAGTCATAGCAGAGTTAACAAATTGGAAGTGCTTTACTATTCAGAAAGTCCGCTTTATCCATGAAAGTCTAACAATGATACCAATGTAAAACAGAGAAAAAGTAAATGTTCAGTTAGAGTTTGGGAAATATTTCTAAAAAACAGATATGTCATACTTAGTCAGAAAAATTTAGATCTCCATAAAAAAGTTTTGAATGAATCGTCATTAAACAAAATTAGATTACAAAGTACTAAATTTAGCGCCTTTTGTTTGCGCGTATTTACCCTCATTAATTCTAACATGCTTGATGAAGAAACTGTTATATCAGACTCTTCCTTGATACAACACATTTTCATTCCCTATCGTACCTAGATGTCAATGCACCTGTGGCCCTTCTAATAATAGCGGTGCATCTATTTACAAATCTAGTAAACCTAAGTTTCCAGTAAAAATTGTTGAATACTGCAGTGGCCAACATTATATTGCAGAATGTCTAAAAGCGAGAATTAACTATATCATCTTTTAAACTAAGATTTTTAACCGATAGGTTTAGCCAGTCCCAGATATTTAACTTTTTATAATTAGCGTTAAGCGATGTTTAAAAAAAAAAAAAGAAAAAAGAAGAAGAAAAGAAAAAAGAAGAAGAAAAGAAAATCGTGAATTTTTTGTGCTGCTGATCTGAGTGGCAGTTTCGGCTAAATGTTACCTTGGAAATGCCACTCCAAGTTGCAATACTGTAACTTTTAAACATAGATCTTTATTTAGTGAAAGGTTTAAATTGCCTCATTGCTTGAATGTTCCAACAGCTTTAAGGTTGAAAATTCTAAACATGTAGTCCATTTGGTTCTGTTCTCGTATTTCATGAATAATTCTCAGCCATTTTTTAAAAAGTTGAAGACTAAAATTTCAATTGATTTTCAGTTTCTACAGGGAGCAGATAATGGTTTCTGGCCACTCCAGGTTACTTCTAAGTTATGGAAAGCACGTTACGCAATACAGCGGTCTATTCACCGGTTAGGAAGCCAAAGTCTGCGATGTTCATTATAGATTACTTTAGATTTAGAAAAGGTTTTACCGAAAATTATCGAAACTAATATTAAACCCTTGTATGATGCGTTAAGCTTTTTTCCAAATTATAATCGATCCACCATTTGTAATAATGTTTCAAAATGTGTCTCACATGCGTGTGAATTCACAGCTTAGGATTCACGACAATAACCTATACAAAGTAATAGTTAAATTCTTAGCTGAGGCGATAGTTCTTTGTTTTAGCTTCACCTATTATAGATTTTCTAGTCAAGGAGAAAGAGAGGCGCCTGATAATTTGCCGCTGCCTTCCATCCTATCTATTCAAAAGATACAAAAAAATTAAATTAAGCACGAAAGAGGTGTCCTTTATTTGTGCAAATTATATGTTATGTCAAACTTAAATATCATAACTGAATAAAACGTTAGTTCTCTTTTCTCCATTTCGATGTTTCAGACAAAATCAAAAAAAAAAAAAATAATAATTTTAAGAGATAAGAATAGTTTTGTTCTAGTATGTAGGCCTAGTCATTTGCAAGAGTAGCAAGAAAATAAAATCTTAATGCTAGATTCCTTCACCGAACCGCAAACAAAGAGAATCTTTAATTTAATGGAAAATAAACAGGACTGCGCATGTCACTGCATAAACTCTTTTCACTTTTAAGTGGTCTCGTCTACAATAATTTAAAATTAAATTTAAATCTAACTTTCGGTTACAGCCAAATATTGACTACGTAATTTTCTCATTAAGTTAAAAATAAAATGTTTCTCTCTTTCAAATGGCGATATTTTTTTATGATTTTGATTAAATAAAAGCCTAGTAACTTAGTGATTGGAAAACGTAAAATAACTTGCTCCAGTTTTCAAAATTTGTTGTCCATCTCCCCTCCCCCTTCCCGTTTTTTTTTGTTTTTTTTTTTTTTGTCTTGTTTTGTTGATTTCTTTGGATCCTTTTTGTAGCGCACAGTTGTGTCTCTTGAAGACATAAGAACATTTACTTTTCTCCTGAGTAAAATGAACAATTTTGTTAGCATCATTCGTAGGTTTGATTATTTTACAGTTAATGGTTTCGTGTATCTTTTGAAAACCCGAACTGAAAGAAATTAGTAAAAAAAAACTATTTTAGCACGCTATTTTTAAGTGTCACTTATGCATTTATGTGCTATAACAAATTCTGGTTTTCTCTTTTGCTAAAGACATCTAGGCTAGTGATTTTTCTGGGAAAAAAAATATTTCTTTAATTTTTAAATCTTCTATGTAGGGCGTAATATTATGCGTTTTTTTATATTTGTAATTTATTCAACAGGATAATTCTTTATTCATTTTATTTTTTCATTCTGGAAACAAGTATTTAATAAGTTAAAAAAAAAACATTAGCTTAACAAAATGAAATTAAGTGCCGAAACAGGGTCTTCAAAATATGCGATAACTATACATTGTTTTGCTTCAAAATATTAAAGAAAAGAAAAATAAACAAAGAATTTACCTTCACATTTTACATTTCATCCATAGTAAGTATTCCAGTAAAATCCAAGGAAAGTAACAACACCTAAAGTCGCCTTGGAGGTTAAAGTCTTTATTTCGCGCCGCTTATTTGGCTCGAAAGTGAGCTGACACTGTCTTGTAATTAGATTGTACGGCCTTTTTGTTGACAATGTTACCCACAGTATATCGGGTAAGTAGCGTTGACTGGCTGTGGCTTACAGGTGATAATAGGAGTCCCAGGACCCGGCACTAGGGAGGGTGGGGGTGGGGGGGGGGGGGGGGGGGCTCATTCTGACAGCGAGGCGTAGCATCCGTCGTGAGCGGTGTCTGTCGCCACACGTGGAAACTGCATCTGCGAGAGTGGGGAAGTGAAGGGCATCCCTTTTCTTGTTTCGTCATTCTTTTGATCGCTCTCTTTTTTTTTTATTTGAATTTCCCTGATGCTTTCTGTTCTCATGCTCTCCCACTTGCTCCCTCTCTTTTCTCTCTTTTCTCTCTCTCTCTCTCTCTCTCTCTCTCTCTCTCTCTCTCTCTCTCTCTCTCTCTCTCTCTCTCTTTCACTCTCTGTGCTTCTCTCTCTCTTTTTGTTCTCTCAGGCATTCTCTCTCTTTCCTTTTTTTTTCCTTTCTCGCTTAAACGGCTGTTTGCCAAATGCCTTCATTCATTCATTCATTCATACAATTTTGAAATGTAAAATTACTTTTTCACCTCTCTATTTTATTCTATTCTATTTCATTATTATCTTTCTATTTATGTTATTTTCTGAAAGTAGCTAGTTTTGTTCCTCTCTCTCCCTCTCCCTCCCTCTCTCTCTCTCTCTCTCTCTCTCTCTCTCTCTCTCTCTCTCTCACTCTCTGTGCTTCTCTCTCTCTTTTTGTTCTCTCAGGCATTCTCTCTCTTTCCTTTTTTTTTCCTTTCTCGCTTAAACGGCTGTTTGCCAAATGCCTTCATTCATTCATTCATTCATACAATTTTGAAACGTAAAATTACTTTTTCACCTCTCTATTTTATTCTATTCTATTTCATTATTATCTTTCTATTTATGTTATTTTCTGAAAGTAGCTAGTTTTGTTCCTCTCTCTCCCTCTCCCTCCCTCTCTCTCTCTCTCTCTCTCTCTCTCTCTCTCTCTCTCTCTCTCTCTCTATCTATCTATCTATCTATCTATCTATCTATCTCTTTCATCTCTGTTTCTCTACACAATGGTTGCCCTCTCTTCGTTTTTTTTTTCTCTTTTTTCGTTCTAAATCTTTTCTCTTAATTTTTCCTTCCTTTCCTTCCTTTCCTTCTCTTCCTCTCTCTGTCTATCCTTCTTTATCTTCCTTCATTCTTGATCCTTCTTTTGCGTCTTTCTCTTATGCATACTTTCATCGTACTCCGCTGTTTATTTGTTTCCTGTCGCGTTCCTGTATCTGACAATCTGTTTAACTCTATGCATAATGTGATACTTGAAATTTTTGTGTTTTCACTCCAGGACCTGCAGTTCTACATATTTGGGGCAAAAGGAATAAAAAATAGTCTAAGAGATTTCCATGACCTTCATCCACTGCTATTCTCCTGATCCAAATAAACAAGCCAGGACCGAAATACTTCTGACATATACAACAAAACTTCGTCATTCTGTGTGCACTCATTTACTTACTTTCTGCTTACCTTCCTAGTTGGTAATTAGTTCAACAAAAAAGCTCTTACAGCTCTTTTGTAACACCCGCATATTGTTCCACATACCCCAAATGGTGTCAGACACGTTTTCACTACAAGTTCTCAGATGTGAGCGAGGGTTTGTGGGGTTTATTTTTCCCTCATGCTTTCTTTTTCCTTCAACTTTTAATCAAATGTCATTATTAGAAAAGCGCCGTTCTATTTTAGAAATATCCTTTAAAAAAGCAGTTATTTTTCTTTCTCCTCTTTCCCCATTTTGATTCTCCGATTATTTCTTCTCTTTTGTCTATTCTTCCATAGCTCTTATTTTTTGTCTCTCAATTCAGCCCACATTTTTCATTTGCATATCTTTACAGCCCATCAAATCGACTATGCTAATTACAATATTATATTATATAATATGATAATAACAGATATTCTCATTTGGGCTAAATGTGTTGCATACATTCTATATACTTGAACGTACAGTCTTACATTTGAGATATAGGATTTTGCTGTATAACCGTTATTGAAGTGAACCCTACTCACTCATAAATCTTTCATTTTGTTTTTGTTTTTTTTTGTTTTTTATTGTTTTTTTTTTATGATGGAGAACAAGGCCAAGGGAACATGCATTGTAACGGATTTTTAATAAACTGTTCAATGGTTGATTTATATTTTTTTTTTAATGGTGATAGAGCTGATCCTGGATTGAAAGGGAGTCAACTTCGTTCTACATTTCAAAAGGAGGCAATATGCCGACTGCCCTATCTAAAGCCTGCTGGGAAAAAAAGCGCAATGACATGATTCACATCTTCGCCCAAGTGGGGTTGTATGTAAATCACGACTGTAAAAACATTGCAATTGTTGTAAAATTGGTCTTTGCGAGACAGTTTTATTCCCGTGTTTTGAGGATAACTGTTGGATTGTCAGCATCTAGCATCTTTTGCTCCATAGAATGATACAAAAACAAGGTCAAATAACTAAATTAGCATTCACTGACACCAGGTGCTAGAGGTAAATGCGATCTAATGCAGAATGCTAATGCCTGTTCTCCGTCAGCTAATAAATAAGCCAGCTGCTGCAGTCCTAAAAGTTTCTCCTGTTTCTTTTTTTTTTTAATTTGAGGAACATCAAGGGAATCTATGACTACATTTTGATCTTCATAGCAGAAAAGACAGTCGGTAAATCGATATGGAGGTGTGAGAGGCAATTTATGTCAGCGGTCAGGGAGTTATGTGTAGCTCACATTTGGGTGGGATTTCTTGAAAAGCATACAGTTTTATCCCATGATCTCGCGAATACTGATCTGGTTTCCTCAAATAGCCTGAGTGAAGTGTCGAAGATTAGCATGGCGTCATTTAATGATTTTATGCATCACTGTATTTCGTTAATATCTTTACTGTTTGACAAATACGATGGTATAATTATATCCATCGCTGAGCAGAAAAAGACGACAGCGTTTTGTTTGAAGTTGAGGGGTATTTTTTAGCTTTCAGCTCCGGTTTAACAAGGCTCATTTTGGAAGTGTGCCTCATGCCATCATAATAACAATGATCATACTAAATGTAAAATCAACATAATTATGTGTGTAATAGAATGGTCTATAATATGCGCAAAGACGGTTCGCCTTTGAGGCCTTAGTTTTTAAAATTCATTTGTAATACCGGTAGTACTGTGTTACGCTTGATAGTGAATAAATTTCCTGTAAGTGTAAAGAATTGAAATCCATTATTAATTTCCGGTTTTAAGCCAATCCTTTAATGTGATCGTTGTGAAAGTTTACGACAATCAAGAGCCTCTTTTTTTTAATTATGTCCCACCAACTTTTATGACAAGTGAAAAGAGCTCGTTGCCTTTTAGATAAAACTTTAACTGCTGTCCACGCAAATGGATCCGACTAAATATGGCTGTTGCAATGGCGGTTACTCGACCTTGTGAGAAGCTCTAATTGATTGACATTGGAGATTATTTACCTGTACTTTAAAAAGTCAATCAGGAGCAGCGTGGACCTTGGGAAGATTTCCGTAAGATCACAGAGTTCGACGCAAGGGCAAGAATCATTTTGGACACAAGAAGAAGAGTAGGAAGAAGAAAGAGGCTTATACTCATGTAAGACTTTGAAAGAGACTCAAAGGACATTAAACAATTCAAAATACTGAGTGATTTTGCAAGCATGTTCACTATCTTGTCAAATTTCAAGGGTAACCCATCCGAGAAAAAAAAGGAGAGAAAACAAAGATCAAGGCGAAGCGAACAATCAGGATGATTTCAGCTATTAATCTTGTTTAAGCGTCAGATATTCAAACTCTTTCTCAGAACATTTTGATTTTTAAGTAATGTTTTGTTTGTATTTTTTTTCTTTTATTTATTGAAAAAGAGAGTGGAAGGAGGCGGGAAGGGTGCTGATTGTAGAGAAAAGCAAATTAATGATTCTGTAGAGGATGAACGATTAAAATGCTGATGGCTGCCTAAAACTGCGATTTTCAGCTGTATCTCATAGTGAGTGCGTCTGATAAGTGGCACTTGAAGCAGGCGTTTGCTAAGAAAAACTATCCCGGGACTTCATTTTGCATTCTTAATCTATAGTGTGATGAGTCGCTACTTTTTTTTTTTTATTTATTTCTATTATTAACGCAGTTTTCACTGCAAAGGTCACAATTTGGAAGTGTTTTGCGCATCTCTAGTAAATCAATAAAAGTTATTAAAACGCTGATGTACTTCCGGTGAGGCTAAAAAAACCATACATAACTCTCATACAGAAATGTAGTTTACCTCCTTTTCCTCAGCATGGTACATATACAATATTAGATCTCGTGTTGATATAAAAAGCTTATGATGACAAGATGATTTTGCATTGTTTGTCCCAGTGGTTACCACTCACGAGGGATGAAGTTGGCAGCTAGGGTGATTTCTGCTATATTCTTACTTCTTTTTGTGCATTCATCATTTTGCTGTTCATTAAAAATTTTAATATTTCTTTGTTTCGTTGCTTTTTTCCCTGCTTTTTTATAAACAATTTTACGGCTATCAAGCATACTTGTTTGTTTTGGGGTTGCTGTTTTTTTTTCTCTCAGAGCAGTTATTGAATTTCGGCCATGGATTTCATGGAAAATAATGGACTGCAACCGGACTCTTGGGGCGTAGCACAAAAGTTTTCCTTGCAGACGACTACATTTAGAACTGAGTCACCGGCGTCCAATCCTAAAGAAAAGAAGAAAAAAAAAAACAAAGATCAAGACGAAGCGAACAATCATGGATTCACCAATAGCGATTTCTGTCATGAAAGATAACCCTGAACACAGATATGAGTTGAGCATGGTAGCACACGGTAATGGCTGTCCAGCAAGATAGCTGGGTACACTAGGACGGTAATGTTTGCCGTCGTGAAACAGATGCCTCTGAATTCATCGGGCTCACGCAATACTGGCATCATTCCATCAAAGGGCTATGATCGTCACGCTAAAGACGCATCCTAAAGGGTTCGATACAAATAATTATATAGTTTGGAATAAGTTGCTTTTTTTCCCCTCCTTCAAACGTGAGAGGAGGTGGGGTTAGGGAGGAGAGAGAAAGAGAGACAGACAGACAGACAGACAGACAGAGAGAGACAGAGACAGAGAGAGACAGACAGACAGACAGGTAGGCAGACAGACAGACAGGCAGAGATAGAGAAGAGGAAAAAGAAGAAGAAGAAAAGCACCGCCCACACTAAAAATAAGTCATAGAAATCATGGCACCACTTAAGGATCTTAAAACATTTTCCGTAGAGTTATGAGTAATTTATCAACGTCTCAATAAGTTGTCATTTGATGATTTGGTTCTAATGTAATACAGTTTTTCTAGTACCGCTATAAAAAATATATATACGAGTATATATATAAAATGTGAAAAGAACAGCTTGGAGATAATTTGTGTAAAGCATTGATTAAAGAATGGAAAGGTAAAATCTTCAACAGGCACATAAAAGTTACTGATAAGTTGTAATATTAGTCCGAGGATTGAAAAAAAATGTTTGGCTTTCCTTGTAATCTAATGAATGATTTTATTTTCATAAAAAAAAGCGTTTCAAAATGTTTTCAGTCTTCGATCTTGCCAAGATTGTAAAATTCTCTTCTGGCTGCTTGCCAACTATTTCCTCCTAAAGTTTAATTTTGCATGTTTATCATTATCTAACTAAATTAGCCTTTGGTTTTTTTTTTTCTATGGTTGCAATGCATTAATCGAAAGGATTAATGTGAGACAATTAAAGTTGAATTCTATCCATGCCCGATTTTTTTCAATGTCCTACCGATAGGATGTGCGGTGTACAGTCTCCTTATAGCCATTTTTATTGTGATTATGTCAATTATGCACCAGAAGCAGACGACTCTGGCCATCAGGAGAAACTGTGCTCTCATTAACCCAACGTTCATTGCGTTTTATTCTTCAAAAACAAACGTTTTGAGTCATATTATCTATATTACACACTGAGTAAGGAGATATTGAAAATATTTCGGGGCAATTCATAGCCAAACGAAAAATATATATAATTTTCATTTCGTTTGGTTTAAGAATGAAAGCTGTAACCTAATAAAATCGACATTTAGGCATTGCTGGAATTGAAGCGAGGTCTATATCAAAACCTTATTATAATATGATTACCCTCACTCAAAGTGCATAGATTCTCTTTGCTAGAATTATAAAAATAACTATCTCGAGCAGTAAGAGCGGTACCCTTTCCTACTTATCTACAGCTAGTCCCAGGTGGTGCATTTTAACAATTCATGTAGTTTGATACAGTTCATGCTGTAGGCATAATGGACCAGATCTGGAACATGGCGTTGCGGTTGGACGAGAAAAGTTAAATGTAAATTAATGCGGATTCACTTTCGCAACACCCGCTGGGGACACATTACTCTGCTTCTGCCCCAGTTCATCGAACTGACGTTGTGACATGATGTCAATGGTAGATAATACATTTTGACTGTTATTGAAGGGTAGTGTACGCTATGGACACCTTGCTCTCTTTTAATTCTTTCACGCTATAAATTTACAGCATAAATGTCATGACATTGCATGGCCCTGATAGTTTCTTTACCGCAACATTTAGAATGTAAATTGAGCAAATGTGCCCATGATTAAAAAAAATGTCAATTTCGTTTTAACTAGAATGGGCCTACGTAACTCTGTCTAATAACAAGTTCGTATTTTACCCTAATTACCAAGGATAAAAAAGAGTAAAATTATTCTTCGAGAGTACCCTAATGTATTTATGAGATTGATAGCTTACGTTTATTTATACTTAATTCAAGCTCTATACATTTTGCCTCATGCATGTATTATGCAGAATTAATACCGTAGGTTGGTTGGAAGTTTTTTTTAGCACTTTCTTATTTGATAGAGTTAACTAAAGGAAATGGGTTTCGGTTAAATTTGCCGTCGCTAATAATTTTGATGATTACAATTGGTTATGAGAAGTGTAAAGAATTTTCTCAATTTTTTTTTTCACAGCATAGGCATTCTTATTTGTATTGCAGACACTGACAGAACTGATACTAGTGATACGCAGTCAAGTGGGTATAAAGAAAGAGAGATAGATAGAGAGAGAGAGAGAGAGAGAGAGAGAGAGAGAGAGAGAGAGAAAGGGGGGGGGGGGGGGTAGCGAGAAGGTAAGAGTGTAATACATGTAAATGTTATTTCAACACCAGTTATTTTTGTAATTCTCGTTTTCTCACTTGCTTTTTTTTCTTTTTTTTTTGTTTTGTTTCGTTTCGTTCAGCAAGAAGATGCAATAGGGGCTTTATCTATTCATGAAGAATACGCTTGAATGTTCATGAATGACAATAAAATATTTAAATATTTTTTAACACCAAGGAACCACTCGTGGTTATCCCAATTTGTTTAACACTGATATGAAAGACAGCCAAATTAGCAAAGTAAATCACGCAAACAAAACCATCTTTAAACTAAGCTTTGAAAGTTCACAGGTATGTTTTATCTGTTTTATATAATTTAATATAAAATAATAATGTGCCAATTAAATCATTTTTATTATGTGTATGTCAGCTGACTTGGGATTAGATTAGTAGAATGATTACTTTATTCTTTATGGTTTCTATTCTGTGGTAATTTATACACAGTGTTTTTATAACTGATCAGTTTGTCAAAACATCTTTGGATTCAAAACAACTTTCTTGGAATAAGGTTTTCAAATATTTAAATCGACTCTTACAGTCATAAAATTTTAAGGGTTTGTGCTTTCTCTTTTTTTTTTCGTTTAAGTGAGGACGGATGTATACATATATAATATAATACATAATATTTTTTCAAAACAAAAAAAAAAACTAGGTGCTGATTTTGAAGCACAGCTTTTTTTCAACGAACCAAAGGAATTTTTGTGAACATTTTGTCCTTGTAGTGTATAAGAGAAATAGCTCTACCTTAAGAACACTTAAATAGAGCTGCAATGAAAAATTTAAGAGATATGGGAAAAGCTGACATGATTCAAATAAGCAACAGATTTATGTCAAACTGGGTGGCAAGGATGGCCCATTATCAAAAATGTCTGTTATTAACTGTTATATCTTTCATCAACAGCACAAAACAGACAATCCATGTGTAACCATATAAAACATTTCTAGGCTGGTGCTCAGATAACTTACCTGCACAGTTAAGATAAAATTAGTTTAGACTTTGTTTCAAATTTCTTCATAAAGGTATTGATAACTAAAGAATTAAACTGAGATCTACCTTGATCATAAAACTGGAACATTTTTTTTCTTTTGCACACAACATGAAGATTTTGCATCTTTGCTTCTATTACTCTCAGTTGCTCTTCTCATCAATTCAAAAATTGTTTCCACATCAGAAAGATCAGAAGATCCTAAGACAGCCATTTTTACTCAAGTGGGATGGGTACAGTCAATCATTTATCTACTTAAAAACAATTTAAAAGGTTGACATCGATATGCTTTAAAATTTGCATTTGCGTGAGCGGAGCCTGAAGACTTGGGCAGAGAAAGGATGTTTCAAAGAATCAGGCTACTTGCTCAATACAGAAAAAAATGAAACGTCAAAAATTGAATGATAATAACATTTTATTTTCTTCCAGCATCCACAGGAGCCTTTGCAGGACACAATAAGGTGTAGTGCTATTACAGAACTAACCTATAATTTATGGCACTGCCAACAGGAGCATAGTAAGTTTGAACATCAAATTAAATAAATTAGCATTAATCAATTTCAACAAATGTTGACATGCAATTATGAAACACTCTAAAGAAAAGATTCAATGAATAATAAATTATTATAACAGAAGACTGATGCATTTGATCATTTTAGATAACGAAATTTGCCTATGAATATATATAAATGCTCATCTATCCCAAACTTCACTAAAAGAAAAACAAAATGGAATGCTTCCTGTTACAATCTCTTACTTACTATGTGAATAAAATCAACAAGCAATGGCCATACAATTGAAATATCAAATATGTTTAACTAAGTCAATTAATTTCCAAAGTAAATCTTTTTCAAACTTAAAATGAAATGAACAAAAACCGTTTATATTTAATTACTACAAAAATATACATTTTTATTTATAATTTCAACAAATGCATTGAAGTTGGCTTTTTTTTTTTTAATTTTATTTCATAACTGCGTATACTTGGTGCTGGGATGGAAAATTTAGTCCAGTGGACTTCTAAGATTCATTGTAGCATGTTGCAAATGTTGATACTGTTCTGAGCATGGTATAAAAAAAAGATCTTGTATTTCTATTAATTCTGATAGCTGCACAATCCAAGTTTTCAAATTTGAGTCAGACTTATTGGATACTTCAAAAAAGGAAAAAGGAACCAACCTATTGAATATGAACTCAAGTATATGTCATGTTTAGAGTAGAAGGTGAAAATTACCTACCTTTAAGACTTCTGAGACCATTTCCATCAAGACAAAGAAGTATATAACAGATTTATCACTAACGCTTCCTTACATAAATAAACAGCCAAATAATTTATTAGCAGAGAATGTACTTTATTATAATTTGCATATTACTGAACATTCTTCCTTTCAAGTTTGATTTTTTAGACCTTTTATCTAAAAGTAGTTGTTTCAATTAAAATTTTAAAGACTTTCTAAAAAAATGTGCTTAGGCATAATATGGTCTGTGGTTTTTGCTGAATATCTTCTTTTAGTCCCTCACACCCCATATAGGGCACTGCTTATTGAACCTTTCCAAGTGTTTCTTTAGGGGAAAGAAATACCACACATAGAAAAAAAAATTTTTGAAGGTTTGAAAAGTCAAGCTCTAACCATTCAGCCAGTCAATCTCTGATCCCACTTAATCTATCATTAAACTCATGATCTCTGATACTCTCAAAAAATGTAAGATTACCCTTAAAAGACATTAGAAAGATTTAGTACATACATGATTTTTCTAAGTCTGCAACTCTGGGTCTTTTCTCGTTTCAGGACTAGATTTTACATCTCAAAAAATAGGTATTGTTGGTGCTTTTAACTTTCAAAGTTTTTATTTTGCATGATTTGGAGAGATAAAAAGTTTTTTAATATTTTAATGTAACAAAAAGATGAAAAGAAATATGTTACTTTTTCCTTCACCACCTTTTAAACAGCTTTATAATCCATCTTAAAACATATAGTATACTGTGACTGATTAACGCTTTATTTTATATTCACCATAGCTTGGTTACATAAGCTCAATATGTAACTACTTTTTTTCAAGGACAATGTTATATGCCTCCTGCCAGAACATTACACATTCATTGCAAAAGAAGGAACAGAGATATTTCATACATTTTGGCAACTTTCATCACAGAATTTCAGAAGGGTAGATTAAGGTAATAGTCAAAATATGCTATGATATAGCATCAAACCAAATACATAAACATACAGAATTCTTCTATGAGAATTTTTTTCACATTTTGATTTTTTAAAACAAAAATAATTTTAGTATCGATAAAAATAAATTGTTCATCCATCATATAAGATGTCAAAATTTATAACTGCCAAAAAACATAGACATGTTAATTGCTTATAGTTGACGGCCTTATGTGAAACAAACCTTTAAATCAATCCAGACATTCTCCAAAATTTAGGAAATAATTCCCATCTAAGTATCAACAAAGTAGCAGATACAGAAAAACTTATTTCTGTTTCTTTGAAATACTTCTTTAAAGGTATACAACTTGTAGATCTTATGAAGAAAGAAAATTTAATTTAGATAAGATAAATGAAAGAAAATAGAACATAATTTATTTCAAATTGTTGCATCCTTTTTTTAGACCATCGCATTTCTTAATACTCTTTTTTACAAAAGTAAATCTTTGTGGAAGCTTATTGGAAAATAAATCAGCATAAATGACTAATCAATCTTATCTTTTAAAATGCAACAAATCAAGACTTTCACATACAAATCTTGAGCTTCCCTTTGACATGACTCATCATTCGCTTACCATAAAACATTGTTACAATGAAAACACAAAACATTGTGTAAATTAAAATATCCATGTAGGGGAGAGTGGGGTAAGAAGTCTCGGGGGTAAAAAGTCTCGATGGCCACTGGGAGGTAACTAGAGTATTTACAATAATGCGAACAACATTATTTTGTGCCTTTTTAGTCCTTGTTTTACTCTAGTCAAGCAAGGGAAGCAACTCCGAAGAACTTTTGGTAAGTTGACAAAATTACTTTGCACATGTTCTAAACTTAATTATTGTTTCATTGAAAAATCTTGAATTTTGGACAGTTCAAGAGTGTACTTTTGGTGACAATTATTCATAAGTGTTTTTTATTATATGAGATTTGTTATTTTGAATCAATTTTTACTTAAGGAAGAATAGTTTTTAAGAACAGTTCAACTTTTCTTATATCAGTAACATGGGGTAAAAAGTCTCGTTGCATTGGGGTAAAAAGTCTCTAAAAATGTGCGAGACTTTTTACCCCACGATTTATTTAAAAAATAAGTGACCATAACAAGACATGTTTGGCCTCGTTTTTTATCTAAGATTTTCTTTTCTTTTCTTTTTATTATAATCCAGAATTGGTCAGCACTCTAAAAACAATGAGGGTATACAAAAGAAAGACCGAACGAGGCCTTTTCTCCAGGGAGGCAATGCTTGAAGGTGTGAGGCTTGTCCTTGACCAAGGCCAGAAAATAAAACCTACAGCTAGGGAGCTTGGCCTCAATTATAAGACACTGGGTCGTCACGTTGCTCTAAAGAGGAATAGCATAAACATTGACAACAAACAGTTTGGCTATTCAAAGGTCCACAAACGCATTTTAAATGATGAGCAAGAGCAAATGTTGGCTGACTATCTAATACAAGCCAGCAGAATTTACTATGGACTCACAAAGATTGAATTTAGGACCCTCACTTTCGAATTTGCCAAGATAAACAACATACCTACACCAACTTCCTGGAAGAAAAACCAGATGGCAAGCAAAGACTGGGTTTATCAGTTTTTTAACAGGCATCCAGAATTCTCTCTAAGAACACCTGAACCTACCTCACTCGCCCGAATGACGTCCTTTAACAAACACAACGTTGGTCTTTTCTATGACAACTTGGAAGAATTGATCCAGAAGTATCAATTTACACCAGACAGAATATATAATTGTGATGAGACAGGTGTTACTACTGTGCAAAAGCCAACCAAAATGATAGCGGAGAAAGGCGTTAAAAGAGTTGGAACTGCTGTGTCGCAGGAGAAAGGGTGCTTGGTGACAGTATGTGGCACAATAAATGCTATGGGTGGTTTTATCCCACCATTTTGCATCTTTCCTCGCGTCAATACTCAGCCATTATGGGAGGAGGTATTACCCATAGGTAGCAAAGCTGAAGGACATGCAAAGGCAAGTGGTTGGATGACTGGTGACAATTTTTTGAACTACCTAAAACACTTTCACAAATATGCCAGACCATCAAAGGAGCTTCCAGTACTTCTTTTGCTGGACAATCATGCCTCACACGTATCTTTAGCAGTGATCAATTACTGCAAAGAAAATGATATTGTTCTCCTCTCGTTCCCACCACACTGTAGTCATGAACTGCAACCACTAGATAAGACTGTGTATGGGCCTTTAAAGACATTTTTTAATGCAGCTGCAGACAAGTGGATGAGGAATCCTTCCAATGCTGGAAAAGTTATGACAATACATAACATTCCAATTCTGATAGCTGAAGCTTTTCCCAAGGCTTTTACTCCTACAAACATCATAGCTGGTTTTGAAAGCACCGGCATTCAGCCACTGAACAGGGAAAGAATTCCGGAACATAGATACCTACCTTCATATGTTAGTGATCGACCAGAACCTGCAGAAAGCGCTATGGAGCCACAACAACCAGAACCAAGCTGTTCCACACACACACCAGACGAAAGCACTGCCATAATCTCTCCTCATGTTATCCGCCCATTTGCCAAGGCGGCTCCAAGATCAAAGACCTCAAAGAAGAAGGTTACCTCCCAAGTGCTGACATTAACACCTGTTAAACGCTTGTTAGAGGAATCAGCAGCAGCCAAATCTAAGAATAAGGCTGAGAAGAGCCAGCCCAGGTGCAAAAAATCAATTTTCCCTGTCAATACCCAGCACCATGAAAGTGAAAGTGACAGTGAAACCAGTGACCCTAACATGGAATTGGATGACAGTGACTCAGATCTGCTTCCTTCAGACCTTGAGCCTCAGGAACGGGAAGATGGGGAGATTGAAAATCCCACTGCTCAGCAGTTAGATGAGGGAGATTACGTTTTGGTGAAATTTGATTCAAAAAAGATCTCAAAATATTACATTGGTAAAGTAGAAAGGGTAGAAAGCGCTGACAATACAGTTGACTGTATGTTCCTGAAAAGGAAGCCAACCAAAGAGGGACAATTCCTTTTTGCATTTCCCGAACATCTTGATGCTTCAGAGGTCTCAGTTGAAGACATTTTATGCAAACTTGCACCACCAACATCCGGGGGAACCATGAGGACTGGAGACATTTTTACTTTTCAATCCAGTTTCATAAATTCTTTTCAATTTCCCATTATGTAAACTATGGGACATCATCATCATCCATTTCTATGCCTAATAAATTTCAATAGTTTTGTTAGCACCGAGTCAACGGCATTTTATTCATTTTTTTTTCTTTTAAAAGTGTGAAATGTTATGTTTAGCAAACTAATGAAAGTTACAATTATAGTAATTTAAAAGTCCTGCAAGGCATATCCCTTTTAAATGATTCAACAGTCATATTTTCTCATTTTAGAGGTTCAAAGACTTCAAGAGACTTTTTACCCCATACCTTGAGACTTTTTACCCCGTTATGGGGCAAAAAGTCACGAAATTACTTTCTTCATAAAAACATGTTTTCTGACCACAAATCATCTCTTAGAATTTTTAAATATATGTCAACAGATAGGTATTATATTATAATTTCTTGAGATAAAAATATAATAGTGTAAAACTTACACCTTATTTTTAAAAATTTTCAAAGTCACTTGGAGACTTTTTACCCCACTCTCCCCTATAGAGCATTCACGTTTCTTTCACATGCGTCATGTTCAGGTGTAAAAAATAATATTAGCAGTGATCCCTGAGAACATATTCATAACTCAAATCACAAATAAAATTAATTGGCTCCACAGGTGGAAAATAATGAAACATAATGAGTCTCATTTTACAGCAACCAAAGAAACAAAAATGAACAATAACTATGAACTTTTTTAATTTCGAAAATATAGGTACTTTAGAGTACTTTTTAGAAAACAGAATCTAATTACCCTTATTATTTTATTTTCAAAAGATAAAAGTATGCATTGTTCAAGATAGACAAGTGTAATAATAGGAGGCTAATTTTGTGTATCATAGTGTTTTAAACTTCCAAACTGTTAATTTGCTTCAAAATAGACATGGATTAACTTAATTTTAGTAATGTTTTAACCATGCCTCTACCGAGAACAAGATTTTAGAACTCTTTAATCACCTTGGTTCACACGCCCTAAATCACTTCTTATAAGTGAATCTTTAAAAGTTTCATTTAGGTTTACAACCCAATAGCTGCCAAGTTTATTTATAGTACCCTCTGACCCTAATTTGGGAGTGGAGAACACAATTACTGCTAAAAGCAAAATATGACTGAGGCTTAATGAAAAAGCTTGGGCAGATCTACGTACAAGGCTTTATGACAATTTATCAATAATGAACTTGTCATAATGCCAAGATAATTTGATAATTTTTCAAGGCTCTACAATTGTCATAAGCCCTTGAATATTGAATTCAACGTGTTAAAAGCAATATTCTAAAAGATATAAATAACAATCATAGGCAATACTGATGACAAGGAAAACAATGATGATGACTCATCTGTCAAATGAAAAATGTTCCCTAGAGCAGTTCCCCTAAGTTTTACAAGAGATCTAAATTAGAAAAGGTCTGGTAAATACTTATTGCCAGTAAGACAGTGTGCTTTTGATTGTTAAATGCATTAATCTATTATATTATTCTTCATTATCAGGCATTAAATA
This sequence comes from Elysia crispata, assembly GCA_033675545.1. Classification (NCBI taxonomy): domain Eukaryota; kingdom Metazoa; phylum Mollusca; class Gastropoda; family Plakobranchidae; genus Elysia; species Elysia crispata. Next base: position 1,871,077 of record JAWDGP010006989.1, read on the forward strand.
TTCACCTAAAACTTGTGACTATCCTTACATTTATTTCTTTATATTTTTTTTTTTTTTGGTAAAATGATCATATAATTTTTTTTCTCCAAAAAAACTCCCCTGGTTTCACTTAATGCTTTAACATCCAATGACTGATAGCTGCCTGTCAAATCTTCTTAGCACAGGATGAAATCTGGGGCGAGTTAGCTTTGTTAGAGTCTCAATGGCCTCTGTAAAGCATTCAAATAAGGAGCATAGAGAGGAAAATAGTCTTAATCCAATCGTGGAGATGACAGGAAACTGCGAATCATCTCTTCCTCACATGCTGACTTTTACAAGCGCTTTCCTCACACGTTTACCAGTCCTGACAAGATTGGAATCCACAGCTGGACTGCTACTTGCTCTCCTCTTTGAGGGTCTGTTCATGGAAGTTGTAAAATTTGTCATGAATATATTTTAACAATACAGGAATCAAGGATAGAAGAATACAAAAAGTTGGCACAAAAAGCATTTAAATTAACAAAAAAAAGATCAAATCAGTGGAAATTATAAGGCTACAGTTTTCTAAACTTCTGATGAGTCCTTAAAAAGTTATGTTTTGTAGTTTTGACAGTCAAGCAGAGATGTGGCTGTTTAAATATTTTTACTCCATGTGAGACAGCCTTTTAATGAATGTGATACATTGCTCCTTTCAGAAAGTATATAATTATAACAAATGTAATTGTGAAGTAATCACTTAAAGTCAAGGTTCTTGAGATTTCATACTTCAAATTATACATGCTATTAAACCCTTTTTCTAGGTTTCAAAACTCTTTTTACAAAGCTATATACGTGTATATGTCTTCATATACTGTAAGGTTTTAAATGCTAAGTATAGCTAACTGGGAATTAAATTATTAGTTGATTAAGAAATGAGTTAAATTACTAGCTGATCAAGAAATTAGTAATCAAAAGTTCAATTTAAGGGACTACTTTGTGGTATAAAAAAATACATTTAGAATGTTTTTCAAACAGTGTAAAGAAGGGAAATTCAACCTACCCTTTTTGCTTGGGAGTAAGTTTTGTTGGTCTTTCTTCTTTCCTTTGAGGATCATTGTCACAGAGTAGATCCTCCAACTTTATCACACTTGACCTTCCTGAATTAATAGTTTGGTCTGTTTCTACACAAACATCTATCTCAGTATCTTCTTTAGACTCGATGGAGTCAGATATTGTTGGGTCTAGGTGGGAACTGCTTGAATCCTCTACAAAAGAGTCTGTGAAGAGATTTCCCAATGGAGCATCTGAGAATGTAGGTTGAACGGATATGGACGTTTCATCAGAAATGTGAAACATAGGAGGTCCCTCTACATCTACAAGTTGTAATGGTTCACTCAAGCTATCTTCTGAGTGACTTATCTTCACTTCAGATGTGTTGTCTCTTATTGCACAAGGAGGAGAGGCTACATTTTGATCTGTAACAGCAGTAGCTTTAGAGCTACCTTTGCAACTAACTTTATTTGAGATATTAACAGCTGAGGATAATTTTTGATGAGATATTGTGATACATGGAGAGGCAGGCAACTGCTTGACAAACATAGAAGAGGATTTGTAGTCTTCTGCTCCCTCTTTTGGTAATAATGACATCCCTCCCACACTTTCCTCTTTTTGAGAAAGAGTAGAATTAACTTCCTGATTTGCTTCAATCAGAGATTGCCCACCTACTCTTCCATCAACATGAGGTGTTACTGTTTTTTTGCATGAGGCATCCTCATCATTGTCAGAGTTTACATGCGTATTTTTGGAGCTCAGAATAGATGAAGTACTGTGACAGGATTCTCCTAGCTCAAAGGTACTTGTTGAGTCAAAGCCAGAATCTTTGCTGCTCAGTATTTCAGACTGGTCTGCAGCAAAATCACACAATTCTGTAAGACCTGAGTCTCTGTTAGAGAGGGTCTCTCCATTGGCTATTTCTAAAAGGTTAGAATTAGCATCGTCTGTGATTCCAACCTCAGCCTCACCCATTGTTGTGAGAGCAGCCATGTCATGCAGAGGAATAATGCTAGCTTGAGCTATTCTTCCGGCATGTTCTTCACCCATACCTGAAGATGGCTCCAAGTCCCCTGACAGGAGCTGGAGTCCCATCCCATCACCAGCTGGTCCCAGTGAGGCAAACATCTTCATAAGAGAATCTTTGTCCACAGCAACATTCACAAGTGTTGGTTGCACTGTGTTACCATCCTCACTCAAGCAGGTATAGCCTTTCACAACCACATACTGAGGCGCGTTGCTGCTGCCTGAGGAGGAAGTAACGCTACCGTTGTTATCACTACTTTTTACACCACTGCTATTCGCTATTAAAGATGTGGGTGACAGCTGAGTCAAAGAGTCGGACTGTGATGATTGTGTGAATGAAGGAAGTGAAGGTGGGGATGGATTTTTTTCTATTATTGAAGTTAAAGTTTTAACATGGTGTGAGCTTAAATCACCCTCTTTTGTCAAAGATGATGAGTTTTCTATAGTTTGGTTGAAATTCTTGCAACTGCCATCGATAGTTAGGCTCCCATCTGATTTTGGTTCAACTTCTTTATTTTCTTGCATGTTCATATCTTTTTTCTGAAAAATAAAGTGTAAAACAAGCAAGATTATAGACTACCAGCAAAAAACATTTCACAAATTGAAAATCTTCATATCTTCTTGAATCTTATTTTAAAAATGCCTCTTTTCATTAATTTCAGGTATCAATTATGGCAACGTCTTTTATACAGAAATAACATGTGAAAGTTCACATGCATATCGTCAGAATCATTTTAAAACAGCAAATTGCAGCTTTTATGCCATAATGATCTAAAGTTTTCTTCGCACTTTGAAGATTTACTATTTATATGTTACTATCAGGATAAAATGGACCAGAGACTAAATCCGTTTTGACAAAAACTTTATAAGTTAAAGTGAGGTCCTCTCATAGTGATGAGATTCAATAATTACTATCCACCAAAAAAATTTAAATATCTTTTATTGACTTATTCCCTTTTCAGATTAACTAAGATTTCAAATACTGTATATAGGGTTAAAAACTTTGTAGACAAAGAGAAAGATATTCACAGTATTCAGAAAATTTGCACAATGTTTGAGCAATGCTCTGAATTGAGCAAATATGATATTATCATTAAGGGCTACTATGTGTTTTACAATATTTCAAGCACTGCTAATTGAAACCCTCAATTTATAATATATGAAAAAAAAATTTTTCCCTCTTCTTCTTCTTTTTCTGATGTTGTTATTATTATTATTATTATTATTATTATTATTATTATTATTATTATTATTATTATTATTATTATTATTATTATTGCTGTTATTGTCATCATTTACCTTCACATTATATTGAAACATTTCTGTTGAATTTCAGGCTTTATGTGAACAAAACTGCCAACATTCATTTTTATTATCTCAATGATCAAACAAAAATGATGACCATAATGACACAGTAAATTATAAAATGCTATTTTTCTTCTGTTATTTTCTCCTCCTTGAAGATAATTACTATTCACTACAAGTATTAAAATCAAACATAAATTTTTTAAAGCATGCCAAATTGGCACTTTCTTCATAAAAACAAATTTGTAGCTACAGAGAATGGAAATTATTACCAACCTGAAGATGATTGACTTGTTTTGAAGGGGGTGAATCCAAATCTTTACTCTCATCCAGAGACTCTGAATCTGACTCTAACTCTGCCTGTGTGCTTGCCTCACACTTTGGAAAAACAGATAAAATGGAATGAATTACTCATCGGACATATTTTACATTCGAGCATAACTTTTGGAAAATACAAAATGAAAACAAAAATGCAGTGAATTATACAACAGGTTCCTCAAATTTTGACTTCTTTATTTCTGTGGATAGAAGACAGTTTAAAAGGTTTGATATTTCTAGATTTAGCAAAAGTATATTAACTTCCATGACATTTTTTTTAAATCAACGCTTCTTAATGAACCTTGTTTCTGCTGTTGGTACATAGTTTTACGACTCTGTTTTGATCACACAAGAACTTTTATTTTATTTTTCATTGACATCGTAAACTGAGATTGAGAATCAGTTTGGATGAAAAGTATCATCAGAAAAATATTAGCTAAAGATGGAGATAAATTCTTAAAATGTATGGGTTCTCTTTATATTTTGATTTTAGGAGTGCTTACTCACCTGCACTGTTTCACCAGCATCATCCTTTTTGTCCATATTCTCAGCCTCTATTGCTTGAACACTACTTTCTTCAGTCAAATTCTTATTTGCATCATCTTGCACTGGATCACTTTGAACTGTTTCATTTTGAACCCCCATTTCTTGTTTTTCTGTGCCAGACAAAGCTGAGAAAATATCGTCTAAGTTCAGCTTGTCTCCCTGTTAAGCAATATAAGAAATGTCAAAATTTATCTAAAAACCAGGGATATTGCAAATTGAACTCTTCAGGAGCAATGAACTCTATTGCTCCTTTCCAGCTTGTATAAAGAATATTGAATGTTGACAAAATAAGCTTAAATTTGAGCGTGCAGAACGAAAGGCACTTCCATAATCTTTTTTACAGACTTGCATTAAGGCTAATTTTTTTCCTTTATTTGGTTACAGCACTATCATCGTAATCACTTCAGGATTGTCAAGTTAAAGAAATTATGTAGCATACTACAATTTTTCACTTTTCAAGGTGAACAAACAAATAGAAATGAAACTCATATCAATTTTTTTGTTTTAAGTTGGGTATTTAACAGAAGCACCGAGCCACATAAACAAAATGCAAAATGAAGAAATATTTGCAGGTATCTTTCCTTTGTTAAATGTCTCAAATAAAATTAACATTAGCCCACGAAAAAAAGAATGCTTTTTTTAAATGGCCTCAACTGAAACTTTCATCCAGTTAAAAATTTCTTAAATGAGAAAAGCTGTCTTTTTCTAATCTACTTACTATCAGGTTGGCATTATCAGGTTAGTAAGGAATGTCAGCAAAAGACTGTCAAATTCATTGGCCATTGGTCTAATTCAGTATTCTAGACATCTGTCATAATCAAATCCACTTACATCTATGTTCAGCTGTCTTAGAAGTACTGTTTTTAATCAACTATGCTTCATTTTTTTATAATTAAAGAGAAACTAATAAGATAAATAATGAAAAATTGAATCAACCTTTGTATTTATCTTATCTGACATGACTATAAATGAGAGGTCTTATCAGTCATTACAGCAGATAAGTTTACACAAACATAGAACTATAACTAGATATTCTTCTCTGACTTTTTCATGGCTCCTTTGGATTTTAGATAACTTTCTTAGTATTCATCTACATATATCTTTGATTTTTTTTTCAATCTATCAAAAAATACATTGATTCTACCAGAAACTGATCATTTTGATAAGAAAAAGAACTTATACAAGGTAATACTAATAGATAGCAGTAAAGGGTAACACAATTTAAATGAAGATAGCAAGGAATCCCACACATTCTTTTTACTTAAATCGTAATCAGGGTACTAAAATTTTTATTAGTTTTTAAGGATTTTCAATATCCATACACTATAAACTGCCTTACTTTATACACTTTTTTCCTAAAGAGGCTTCAACCTCATCATCCTTGGAATTTTACATCAATTAGGTAACATTTAAAGAGTTGGCTTTAATGGTATGGTACAATTTTATTCTGCATAGCAATACATTTTCAAAATGTTTTTTCTAGTTTTTTTACAATGGAAAAATCAATCATGCATCATCTAGATTCCTAATACCCCAGTGGAAAAAAAAAGCTTTTTCAACACAATCCACAAAAAAAGCTGCCTTGGAGTTTTTCATACTTGCATTTTTAAGATAACAAGAATGACTTAGACATAAACTTTACCTATTTGCAAATGAATTTCATATAAAGTTAGAGATGCAATTTTAAGAAAAATTGCTCCAAAATTATAAAAGACTAAAATTTTGAATAATTAAATTTAAATGTATATGTAGGTAAAGGATTACATAAATCCAAAATTATTAAAGACTAAAATTTTAAATAATTAAATTTAAATATATATATATAGGTAAAGGATTATATCAATACAAAAGATATAAAACTTTCAATCCAGCATGAACAGAAACAACATCTGCGACAATACTTACGGCAGATGCAGGAATTTCTTCCAAAGTTCCATCTGGATGGACAATGACCACCTGAGGAACATCACCCAATTTTCCAGCCTTGATATCTTGTAATAAGTTTTTATGGAGTGTATCAGAGGCTATGATTGGGGTAGGAAACATGTCTTGACCAAGACCTGACAAAGTTTTGCCAGCTGCGCTTTGATTGCGAGACTCCTCTTGATTAGTGACAGGTAAAATCAGATCCTTACTTTCCTCTGACTTTATTAAATGTGATTCCTTACTGCTCTTGTCCAAGACACTCTACACAAGAAGAAAGTTGAAAATGGTTCAGAATGAAATGAAAATGTTATTTTAGACATAGGAAAGTATAAATAAACGAATAATATAAAAAAAATAATACTTCTTTACTCATTAAAAAACTATCACCCACATGTTTACTAGATTCTGTCATAAAAAAAGAATGTAGAATGAAATTTCTGGATTTTTCAACACTAAGGATAAAATGAAAGTAGTGCTTTACCTGAGCTGCATTTTAATTTTTTTTCAGAAGAAACTTTTAATATGTTTCACAAGCAGTGAAAAAGATCAGAACAAGATCACACAAAATAACAGGCATTTTCCACTCACTTAGAGACCAACAAATATTAGGGACAAAAATGTAATAACATGATTCAATGCAGCTGCAAAAAACATTAAACAATTTAGAAACATGGTATGAAAAGAAGTAAGAGGAGTGATGAAGGAAACAACATGTTGCACATTGGAAAACTAACAGATATCTCACAATTGTGGTAACATTATCATGATTATGCTTTTTAAAATTAAAATTAATGTTATCATAGAACTATGATTTTCTACCCGAACCTGTTTATTTCCTTACGGCAAGCTATACAGTATTTCATAATGTCTTGGTTTTGTAAAACAAAGGCAAAGTAGAATTTGAAAATTGAGAAAATGTATTTAATGATTTTTAGAAAAATATATATATTTTTTTTAATTCTTTGTGTTCTTTTAAAAAAGGATCAAATGTGGTTTAAGTGTATGCATCATATTTCTGGATAAATTGTATGAATTGAACAAGGTTTTGAGGCTTGGGAAATTGATTGAAATGCAATTTGAAGCACTGAAAGCAATTGTCTTCAAATTAATCCAATACCACAAATTTACTTTTTAACAGTTTTGCAGTGTTTTGCAGTAAAACAGGCCCCAATAGTCAAAGGAAAGTATAAAAATCATTTTTTTTTAAAAGTATTTCTTGGTCAACTACACTGATGGGTCATCTCACCCTCTTTTCCTTTAGTTCAGTGATATAGCCAGGATCCAGTGAGCATGACAAGCTGTGTTTTTCTAAACTTTGTTGAAGGTTGAAAGTCATGTGACACAGGTTGCACTCATATTTCTTCCCTTGGTTGTGAATGGCTGCATGCTGATCTAAACTGCGTTCTGTATTTGCTATGAAGTCACACTGATCACATTTGAAGCACTTGTCCATGTCATGGGTTCTCATGTGCTGTTTAAATGAATACCTGACAGTGCCAGACAAAAAAAAAAAATGCAGAAAAAAATATTTACCCATTCCCAATCTAGGCACATAATCATTTACATGCTACTTTTTCATAATTCCCTTTAAAATTTTGAGAATTAAAAAAATATTTCAATTATAGTTTTCATATAAATGTGAAATGCAGCATGAGATATGATATATATTTAATTAAGATAAAATATATTTGAAAAAAACCTCCACAGTTTTTCTCCAGCGAAAGAAATGTATTTGCACAATCAGGATAATATGGGTAATCTTGTTCAGCTAATGTATTTCATTATCTTAAGAACTTAATCTCCCTGAAAGTCAACAGAAAATTGTTCGATAAATGAGTCTTGTAACTTCGAACTTCTTTGAAGATAAGGTAGAGATCATACAAGAGAGAATAATTATAGGAAAAATAATAAAATATGTGGTCTGCAAAAATCCATGTTTGTGCTCAACTGTAATAAGAATTTATTCTAAGAGAATTTTACTTAACTCCAAGGTTCTATTATAACATCACTGATCATGATAACTCTTAACATCATTCATAAGTACTTCTGTCTCTTTTAGCCATACCTGTCAGCCAGGATCTGTCCACACTTCTTGCACTCTAGTGGAGACCCTATAGAGTGCAGTTTGTTGAAGTGGATCTTAAGATCCGTCTTGCGGCCACAGGTTGTAGGACAAAGATTGCACTGGAAGACTGGCTTGTTGCCAGAATGAATGAGCTTGTGTGCCTTCAGACTGTTGCTCTGGGTGAAGCGTGCGTGACAAATATCACATTCATATGGTTTCTCTCCCGTGTGGATACGCATGTGACGCTTCAACTTGTATGTATCTGGACTAGCATAACTGCAATGAGGACACTTGAAACAAAAGCAAAAAAAAAAATTACCCATTCAAATGCTTATTTTGTGCAGATTTTCCAGCAGTAATAATAGTTTTAACCATAAATATGACTTCTTTACTGAGTGATTTTTGAGATGTCTTTTTTTTTTCCTTTTTTTTATTTTACTCTATTCTTGAAGTTTACAAAGGTGTGTAAATGAACAAAATCAATAGCTATCAAACAGATTTTGTCAATTCAAATTCACATAACTTTTACTTTTAAAAATAAACGTACATTAAAATTTATATTAAGTTCTGTAAAATTTTGTTCCATGGCTTCTACATTAATAATCATGAAGAATAAAACAGTAAGTAAGAATAATTTGATTTAAGGTCTGTTCATTTTACCACATAATTGGTTAAAATGGAACAACTTTAACACGTGCATATTTGAAGTTATACACAATGGAACTTTTTCAAGTGCATCCACAACTTCAGCTCTAATTAGTTACTTCTCAGGCAACTGGCTGTTTCAACTGATAATGATAATCTGCACACGTATTCTGTAAGTCACAAATACCCCATCCTACACCTAAATTGGTAAATGCATAACATACCACTAATAATTCCTACAGTCAAGAACCTTAAGGCTAGTTCAAGATCTGAATCTGTGTGTTGATCTAGATCTAATTTTATTGCTTATGAAAACTAAAAAGTATATGTTAATTTACACTTATTAAAGTAAATTAAATGTCAATTAAAATACATGATTGTCAAGCTTAAGACACATCTAGGCATGGCAGCAGTAAGATGTGTTTCTAAGTGAGTACTGTGTGTAGGTAAGTCAGTCAGTTATATCAGTTAAGTGACAAATTTCCATTTTATGTAAAGATTTTGCTGCACACAGATCTCCAAACTATTTCAAGGGCGACAACTTAATCTTGACAAAGTAACAAATTTGGTCGAAATTCAGATTGGCAATGCAAGTTAATTCTAAAAATTAAGACATTGAGAAAAAATTGGGGGAAAAAAAGCCCTACCTTATAAGGTCTTTCCCCTGTATGTGACCTCATGTGTCTCTTGAGCTTGGAGAGTTCTACACTAGCATAGTCACAGCTAGGGCAGCGGTGTGGTTTTTCAAATGTATGCCTGTAGCGAATGTGCCTCACCAGTTCCCCTGAGGTGGTGAATGCTGCATCACAGGTCTGCTCGTGTGAACAGCACAGAATTTTTATTTATCAATTGAAAAATTTAGAATATTATTGAAAAATCTGGTTAGTTTCTACCCAATTGTAGCCTATCCATCAATTCTCTTAAAGAGAGTTAGTATAAAGTCTTGAAGGTTAAAGCTCAATCTCAATTGTTGCATATGGCTTATAAACATATTCAATCTTTATTTAATTAAACGGAGGTAGGCTGACCTTCCTCTTTTTGTCAAACTTCATGATACAATGATATATGCTTTGTTAAAACTGTATTTTGAAATTCTTGAATTAAAGAAAATTATTCTAACACAAAATTTATAACAATTGCTATATGAAACAGTGTGTTTAAATTTATCAACAGAGATTCATTCCTTCATCTTCTTTGATAAAAGTTTATATCATTTGCAAAAACCTTTCTAAAACAAAAGGCGACAAAATAATTAAAAATTTAAAAAATTTGATCAACTACAGAACCTTGCATTTGTGTGGTCGTGTGCCTGTATGTGTGTTGACATGGTTGATAAGGGAGGCCGGAGTCTTGAAACCACGGTGACACTGTGAACACTTGTGGGGCCTCTCATCTGAATGAGATTTCATGTGTCTTGTCAATAGATAACGCTTGGGGCTGGTGTAGTCACAGTAATCACACATAAGTTGTGTCCCCATGTTGATCCCTCCAGTAACAACTGAGTTAGGAAACAATTTCTTGGGCACCATGTGCAGAACTCTTTTGACTTCTCCATTTACCTCAACCAGTTCCTCTCTTACTTCTTGAGATTCTTGCTGTTTTAAATAAAATTGAAATGCAATTTATTCCAATTAAGTGTTGGTTTATCCACATAAGGAAACTTGTTTACTTAAAAATAAGGGCAAGTGTCTTGGTTCGATTCACACCTCTGCCAGGCAATAAACATATCAATGATTAACAGCCTTGTTTACTCATGCATACAACTGCAATCATACATTATTCACACTCCCACTTTTTTACAATGCATGATGTTTACAAAATGTCTTTTCCATATCCTCCATGTTAAAAAAATGGAGCACTCTTTAACGAAAATTGACATTTCATGAATTCTTAAATGCTTGCAGTAGGAGCAAAATGGGATTTGAAAGATAAAAAATTATTCCACTGATGTATTCAAGATAAAAGCAAACATCATGAGCAGTAAGAATAAACAACAAGTTCGTTACTTTAAAGCTAAATCCCAAGGATTTTTTCTAATTTTGTGAATATTTTGACCGTATAGTAAATAATTATTTATTGGCTTGACCTTATATTCTGAGATCACAACACACATATCTTTTGTCTTTAACAACATCATCATCAAAATTTTTTTCATGGATGTATAAATTTCTGAAAGTATTAGAGAACAAGTATGTTTGATGTTTCAGAGGTCTTTTATTATTGAATAAAAATGCTTCATTGCGTTGGAACAAATGTAAGGTTTTTTTTAATTAGGAATTTACAATTTACAATCCAAGAGGAAATCTTTCCAGGATATTCAATTTTGTAAGCATGAGAATAATTCTTTATTAAAAATAAATTTATAATGTTACAAAACACTGTTCATAAGACCTTGAGGCTGCTTTTTGTCTATTAAAATTTGTTACTTTCAATAACTTCATTATTTGTGTTAAGAAATAAAAGATACTTATTGCATTTGAACCACTTTAAATATTATTTCTGCAACTGTTGTATTAAAATGTTGATTCCCTTGAATGTCTAAATTCCCTCTCTAAACTAAAACTAAAATTTGATAGTGTAGAATAAGATTCTCTAACCTTCAAATCTACAAGTTGAGCAACAGACTGCTTATCATCTCCTTCTTGTGGTGTCATAACCAATACATAGTTCATTCCCTCCTGATTCAGCTCTGTGGGGAGGACACTGATAGTTTGATAGCCCAGCTCACCAGTAGAGCTGGTCCCATCAGCTGCCAGCACACCATATTGCTGAAAAAGAATCAGTCATAAAAAGTTTTCTTTTCACTGGCGCATTCAATTCAAAACATTATTTGCATGTGGAGGGTAAAGCTGCAAATAAGGCGGAAAATGTGAAGATTCTCAATTTAACCTCTTAATGAAAAACATAGAGGCAATTAATAATTTAGAGAGTTCACTACTGCACTGAACAAGATATGGTTGAATTTGATCTTGATGTCTTTTTTTGTTCATATTTGATCTTTGCTTTATTTTATCTAAAAGATCTAGACTGAAATAAGTGCAATGTAGTGGTACCCAAAAAGCATGATCCAGCATTTTGTTGCAAAGCAACACTTCTTGGTAGAAACCTTTTCTTTTGATCTTACTTTGGCACCTGGTAGGGTTAAGATAAAAGTCCATCATAAAGGTTACAGAGTCACAAAATCTCCCCAAATTATTTTGATAAAAATTGGCTTTGTGGCCTTTGCTTGGGGGGGGGGGGGGGGGTTAGTATCTTTGTGAAGTATTAACTTGATGTTTGGCATTCTTAGGTATGCATTTTAAACAATTCTGAAGGATTTAACCTTGCTCATCATCTTGAGAACTAAAATGAGAGTCAATATTTGTGATAGAAATTTAAATGGGCAAATTACCGTGAATATAATTAGTTTTAATTTCCTGATATTCTTAAGTTAAAAGAATATATAAGCAAAAAAAAACCTTGCCATTCAGATAATCTTTATGAAGAAAGTTGGCAATAATAAAGACGCCAAATTGACAAGGTATAATAACAATAATAATAATAATAATAATAATAATAATAATAATAAATATAATAATAATAATAATAATAATAATAATAATAATAATAATAATAATAATAATAATAATAATAATAATAATAATAATAATAATAATAATAATAATAATAATAACAATAATAATAACAATAATGATGATGATGATGATAATAATAATTATAATAGTAATAACAATAACATTAATAACTATCATTCAAGAGTGCAATTTTTTTTGACTGATAAAGGGGTTGCTGAGTATTAAAAACAGTGGATGGCAGGTGCAAGGCAACTAACTCTAAATCACTAAAGTACATGTTTAACAATTTAACATAACAAAAACAGCAAAAATGTACAAATATTATTCAAATGACAAAATAAAAGAAAAATTCAGACCCTTTCATGTGGTATACATTGATGCAACAATGTTGCAAGATTATAGGATATTTTTCAAAAATCACAAACGTCGATTTTGCGGGACTAGATCTAGATCCAGTCATCCTTGTCTGACTAATCTAGACTAAGCTCATCATCATTCTTATCCTCAACATCATATTCCAAATCACTTTCATCATCAACTTCATATCTAACATCATCTATCTACATCTTCATCTCCTTCATGTACCCAATCACCAACAAGTTGCGAGAGCAAATTGAAAGCCATTTTTTAAAAATTGTAGCTATTGAACTATGTTTAAAGGTTTAGAACAGGAAACAGAAATTATCAGTAGAAATTCACTCCCAACAAAAATGAATAAGTCCAAACTTATGTAAACAACGTTGGGACTTTAGGAGGCTTATTTCGTAATCAAAATGCCTGTGCCTTAGTCAACAAAGCACAAGTGATCATGCCATTTATCAGTTAAATTGTTCTATGTGTTAGCTTCAAAAAGACCTTGTGGTACCAAAGCAAAAATAAATTTTAAAGGCCCTAACCTGCAACCCCTCAGCAGAGAGTGTAAGGGGAGTTCCTGGAGGCAGGGCCACAAGCTGAGGCTGTAAATCAGTATCTCCTGACTGGAGAGCCACCAATTGTGCCATTCCTGATATCTGACTAGTGCTGCTAGGATTGCTAACACCGCTGTTACCTGAAACAGAAGTCAAAAGACTTGTGGCTGCTGCAGAGCTTTTACCACTTAGGCCTAGATGAGAGTTTGCTGGCATGGACAAGATCGACCTTGCTCGAGTTGGGGCAGATGAAGCACCAGCTGCCTCCGTCTGAGGACAATAAGATGGCAATATTAATTAAATAAGCATAAAGGATTGAGAAATCAATTGTTGCAGATTCATGCTAAGTTAGGCACTGACTAGCAAACATTTATTCATAAAAAGTAAATGCCCAGTTGCAATGTCTTTACTACTAGATTATTTTACAAATGTTGTAAGGACAAGGGCACGACTATTGGCTCTGAAGGACTTAAAAGACAGTCTTGATGAAAAGAGATTTATATTTAAAATAATTATGGCTACTTAAGTAGTTAGAAAATAAAGGTCAAAAGGGTAGCATATTTAGTCAGTGCTTGATGAGACTGATATCTGTCACATTTTGAAGAAGGCTGATGAGGCAATTTTGCGAGAAATATTGGAAACATATTTAAAAGACTAACCAAAATATCTTCCCTGAGTTTTTTTATTTGTCAGGATAAAAATTTAAAACTATACTTTGAAACCAATAAAGGGGAGAGAAATGGATGTATAATAAAACAAAAACAAAAAATATGAGTCAGTTTAAAAATAATCCAAACAACCACTTTCTGTGTTTCTCAAACCGCTGATTTTAGCTAAATGCATACAATTACGTCAAATTTGCTTTCTTTTATTTACAACAAGAGGGTTTCAGTATTAACAATTCTTATTCACATTTGCAATAACTTACCCCTTGAATAATGTAGCTGGTGTCAGAGGCTGCTGGTGCATCTAAGGTCAATTCTTGACTTAGAATCTGCATCTGGGAGCCATCACCTAAAGTGACATATTGGCCCTCCTCTCCTAAAGAAACAATTCTTATGACTTTTCCACCCGTTGGATCAAGACCCTCACCTAAAGAAGTCATAATCAGTCCCTGATGAAAGATAAAAAAAGACAAAGAAACTTCTTTTACCACAAAAAATATTTTCCAATATATATGCTATTTGCAAATTGTATTTGAACTCATACACAGGCTTTTTGTTTGTTTTTTATTATATGAAAGGTAATTTTTTTTGGCTTGCCATGGATGGACTAATGATGCCTTGGTAAATGTATATTGATATTCTCTTAAAGAAATTCAATCTGAGAAATTGTTTGTTTTCTTTTTCAAACCATAAAAGAAGTGTTTCATTACATTTTACAGACAAAACACAGTTTGTTTCATATTTTAATTGTAATCCATTGAAAGCTAATTAATGAGCGTTTTTAATAATTGACAGTTAAGATAGGCTGTAGATGTATGATACTTCAAATATTTTTCACCATATGCCAGTTGACTTTTGAAAAATATTTTTCAGATAAACGGGTGGTTGGACAATACTTGTGTAGATAAACAATTGCAACAATTATTTTTTATTATCTGCTTGATCTACTTGTAAATTTATTTTCTTTGCATTATTAATATTGGCTCATTTAATGCATCATTGTCTAAGTTACCTGATTTTGTAAAGTATCTGTAAGATGAACATGTTCCCTAAAACCTTCAAGCTGCTCTTGCACAGTGTCAAGGTCCATGTTTCCAACCTCTTGCTTGATAGAGGAAGTCAAGTCTTCCACTCCATCCTGGTCAGGTACAGACTCCAGGCCATGCATTGTTTGGCCACCTTCATCTGACAGGGGATTGTCCAAGATGCCTTTGACCAAAAAGACACAAATAAAAAATTATTTTAACATTGTTATTGAGATAGCATATTAAGTCTCTAAAACTCAAAGAAAATTATGTGTTAGGGTCATCTTATGCATTCAGTTGAGTTGCCTTGTTCCATTTGCATCTATATGAATTGCAATTCAGTTAATTCTAACATGATCTTTGGCCTTACATTAAAAAACAAATATAATATAATATAAATAAATTAGGAATTAGGAACAGAAACATTTTTCATATAATTTCTCTCTGCATAAAATTTTCTCACAAATTTTGAAGTTTTGGACTTGTTTTAAAAAAAAGATGAAAGATATTCTTAGTTATCAACCTTGTTCAGAATAAAAGCCTGATGAAAACTGTCCTGCAACTGCCACCTCTCCAGCGTCCTGTAATGAGTGACCACCTGAAGGTGCATACAGGTCGCCCACATCCCCAACCTCAGTGTCAACACCTATGGTGGAAAGAACATCTTCCACAGGCTCTATCTCTTTATTAAATGTGGTCAGGTAATTGTGAAGGTCATTAAGGTTTTGGTGACCAGCATTGCCAGACGAAGATTCATCCTCATGGTCCATGGTTTATTAATGGCTCCAGAACTGCCGATGTCAAATATTCAGAGCCTGGATTTAAGGGGAAAAAAAACATCAACTGCAGAAAAGACGCATGGGCTAGTCAGGCAACGACAATCAGGATTAAAATTATTGACTTGTTGGTATACATGATATATTTCAACAAGCGTATTTTTTACCTTTTGTGAGAGTGAAAGAATTATAATTCTCACAGTTCCATGTTCATTAATATTTAATTTTTTCTACTGAAAAAGGTGCTAAGGTAGTGATCATAACCTTTTTAAACAGTTTTATCAGTTTTTGCACATAGATTAGAGAAAGCATATTCCATTAACGCTAGAATAGTCTGTTGTGTGCTGATTTTCTGCCTTTAAAAAGAGAGCAATAGATGTGTACTTACTTAACACAAACAAAAATATAGGTGAATCTTTTCTGCAAATGTAATTAAAACACTATCTTTGGTCAGGATAGGGCCCAAAAGCAAATGATCTAAAGTTTGACATATCAAAAGTATCCTGTTGTATGTGCCACAAAATCATGACTTTATGTTTTGCACATAAAAAATAAAAAGTCAACTACCATTATTATTAATAATTTGAAATAAAAAATACATTAATAATTTGAAATAAAAAATACATTAATAATTTGAAATAAAAAATACATTAAAAATTAGATCTAAATTTGTGGCATCAGACTGAAAAGCAGGTTATTTTACATTCTTAAAGTAAAATCAAATTGGAGCTCAAGTGATAAAAGGTGGATGACCTCATTTTTTCCAAAATACTCAATATCCTTGTGCCCTTCTTGTGCAATCTTTACTTTTTGAACCTCATGCATTTGGAGATAATCAATGGCTGCTGAAGGACATCTATGATGCAATAAAAAAAAATGCTGGGAATTGTAAATGGCAGTTTTTAATCATCCATAAATTTTGCCTAAATTTGTTGAATATTTATGTTTTCTTTTCCTACTATCATTACATTCGATTTCCTTCTTGCATTTCTACCATCTTGCTCCTTCCATCCTCTACATACCCTGAGATAAGTTTTGGCAATTTTAAATGTTCACTCTCTTCTCACCACATTTTTTACTTTCGAAACCTTTCTTTGTTTTGCTTTTGTGTTCATACAGATCACAATTTTCATGAACATACTGCCCACAGATGCTAGTTTGCTACATTATATATGTTTGCAACGATCTGCTTGTTAATCACTTTAAATAAATAATTGTTCAAGATATCAAATTTTTCTCAATAATATCATTCAATTGTCTTTGCTAAGCTTTGAAAATGTATTATTAATGACCTGAAAATAATAAACAAAATCTGATACATGAATCAAATTCAAGTAGCTCCAAGATCCATCTTGAGCCTACATTCACTCAACTGCACTTCATTTTGTTTCTTGCATTTCAAATCATTCTTAATCTGTTAAATTTTAGTCCTTAACTCCTCAACTGACATTTTATTATCGAGTGCATCAACTTTTGAGTAATATGATGCAACAAATGTTATCTGCTTATTTTTTCAAAGGTTATATCTCCAAATTTGTTTTTGACATTAAATATTTTGAAAACAGCTTCATCATTCACTTAAATGGGGTGTAGAGACATCAATTACAATTTAAACCTGAAAAACTACAAACTAATTAAGTTAATAATTGTTCAAAATATAAAATTTTTCTCAATACTAACATTCAATTGTCTTCGCTAAGCTTTGAAAATATATTATTAATGACCTGAAAATAACAAACAATCAAAAAATCTTAAACATGAATCAAATTCAAATAGCTCCAAGATCCATCTTGAGCCTACATTCACTCAACTACACTTCATTTTGTTTCTCGTGTTTCAAATCATTCTTAATTTGTTAATTTTTAGTCCCTAAGTTCTTCAACCAACATTTTATTATCGAGTGCATCAACTTTTGAGTACTTTTCCTTAAAAGGTGATGCAGTTAAAGACAAATATGATGCAACTTATGATATTTGTTTATTTTTTAAAAGGTTTTATCTCCAAATTTGTTTTTGACATTAAATATTTTGAAAGTTGCTTCTCATTCACGTCAAATGGGGTGTGGAGACATCAATTACAATTTAAACCTGAAAAACTAAGAACTAATTCTTATACCAGACAAGTCAAGTTTGTTTGCTCTATAGTATTGAACAATCAAAAGAGTTTTTGTTGTTTTTTTTTATTAAAGAAACAGAAAAACAAAGTCTGCAATGTTGTTGAGGTCGACTATGTGATGATAGAGATGGAGATTGATCTGGGAATCCTTTTAGTTTATCGTTCATGATTTAAGTTTACAAATTAGATTTAGAATCAGATGGGGTTGGTCTAGAAATCCTTCATTGTTCATGATTTCAGTAAATCATAATCTAAATTCAAATTGATCAAGAGAAATACAGTATACTACTTGCACTTGTAATGTTTCGTTGTTTGTGGTTTAGTTCTTTTTTAAGGGGGAGAGGGTATTATATTGGTCGTTGGATTTCAATCCAACCCAGTGTGTTCATTGGCCTGGTTTTGGGGGTTGAACTTCCTGATCAACATTAATGTTTGGGTTGGGGGAGTCAATCACAAGTCTTTTTTCGTAGGAGCCTCGGTGATTACTTCTACCGATTTAAAACAAACGGCGAACATTTTAGCTTTAAACGATCACCTATTCAACGGACGTTGCATTTCTTAATTTTGGACGAATCGCGATAGTCAGCGGATATGAATGCGTTTGCGGTACTTTGATCAGACCAATTAACCGTGCGATATGGTTTAGTTGGTAATAACATGAAAGACTACTTTAATTGGTTGTGCACTGTACGGTTAAGACGCACGATAACGACTGATTAACTAGGCCGAGTCCAATCGTCTAAATTTTTGTTGCGATCTCTCAAACTGGACCACCGCTAGGGGTATCTCTCGCTTCAAGCGCCCTCATCAACTTCCAAGCGCCCTCTAAGGTTTGGTTTGTTGCTCGGAGACGGACGCTCTCGTCGACGCCTCTTTAGAAAGCCGTCCAAAGACACGCATCTGCCATTTTAAATGGCTCATTTACCTTGTGTAAATCCTCTATTTTACGTGCACATCTGCGATGCATCTCAATAGGGGACATGATACTGTTCATCAAATGGTGTCTTCTTGAAAAGGTCGACTGAAAAGCAAAATATTCAAAATGGCGGATCGCAAAGTTGACCTAGGGTAGCTTTTTTGGCACATGTAGGCCATATTGGTGATTTTTTTTTTAATAATTTTGAAAAAAAAAATTAACTATGAAGAAGAAGTTCAAAATGAAGCGTGCAGATGATTTGATTTTTTTAATAAAGTCAAAGCTTTGCAGCGTTCAAGTATTTACGATTGAAATGGTCTTTACCGCAAAATCACGTGGGTCGAAATACATTAGTTTTCTTTGGCCTCATAACTGGTCCCTTTCACTTCAGTTCACTCAAGTCTCTTGCTGCGCATGATCTGCAATCTCCTTAGTCCAATGGGAGGGGAAGGCCTGGGGGTAGACTAGAAAATCCCTAATGGCTCTGCCTTTATTAACTTTTTAAACAGACCGTAGTTAAAGTTATTATTCAATCGAATCACACCAATAAATTTAAATTACATACTGTGGACTATTTTTTAAGCCCCACTTCTCATCCTTGATGATGAATGTAGAGATAATTTACCAATTTCTCCTCCGTCGCAAGCAACTACATGTATATATGTAGTACTGTAGTAGCTTTTTTTTTTTTTTTTTTTTTTTTGGGGGGGGGGGGGGGGGGGGGTGTAAAGCAGTGTATTTTTTATAATATATACTATGTATGCAAAGATGAGCGTTGATCATTTATGGCTTTGATATTTTTATTGGTTTATTACAAACGAGCTATGGGCCTAGTCGTTTCTGACTGATCTCAACACTTTTCGTCACCAATTTTATCATATTCAGTTAAACTGCTAAGGCTGGTGTTTTGTTTCTATTATTATTATTATTATTATTATTATTATTATTATTATTATTATTATTATTATTATTATTATTAACTGATCTGAATCACTGACAATTTTGATTGTCATTTAGGCATTGCAAGTTTTGTTTACTCTGTAAGAAATAAATCCCGCGGGGGCAAAAATGCATAATGCCAGAATATTTGTACGTCTTAAATCTCCTATTCCTCTCATCCTCCTCCTCCTCCGTCGTCGTGTCGTTATTGTCTTCTTCTTCTTCTTTTTATTATTATTATTATTATTATTATTATTATTATTATTATTATTATTATTATTATTATTATTATTATTATTATTATTATTATTATTATCGACGGTATTGTTTTTGGCGTTATTTTGATTTTTATCTGTATTGCTACTGCTGTTTTTTAAGTGATTTAGAAACACGTGTTAAATTCTTAAAAATCGTAAAGGATTTGGGTAAATAATCAATTGTTTGGAAACTAATTTTATTGATATTAGGGCATTCATCGGCTTCGTCAAAAGCATCATGCTGATACTGTTGGTGGAGTAGTTTTCGCCACCCAATCATTGTAACCTTTATCTTCCAGAATTGTCAGCACATGAGTTTTATCCCGAGTTTTATTTTTGAATTGTCATAATTCATTGTTCCATAGGCATGTCCTCCGAACACTCTTTGTTTCCTACCCAAGTAAATGATTTTGAGACAGTGAGAGGTAGTAGGCTCAGAGAACAGCATGAACTTGAGATATTGCATTTTGATTTTCCTCTGCAGCACACGGTATGTTCTCAGTAACACTAGCAACCTTCAAAAGTTTTCATCATCTTGATAATGTTTACCTATATTCTTCGAAGAGCCATTCCTCAAGGCTTTCCTCTACCAAATCTTTCAATCTTAGACTTTGATGATTGACTGTTGTCGTGGCCAGTATATAAAAATGTGTTTTTATTTGTACTAGAACTGTTAAAGGCATGCTTTAGCTTGAACCCATCTCAATCAGAAACTAATTATAAGATATTTTTTTATTTCTTTTCACTCCATAAAATCAATAAAAATAATCTCTTGAATTGCATAGTTAACAAGTTCAGATTTATCAAATTAGTGCATCCCACCACCTGATCTTATATGATGTTACATGTGCACTCTTTCTCTTTCTCTCTCCCTTGGAGAATCGGCAGCAAAATTTTTAGCAAAGAAAAATGAAATGATTTTAAAAAAGGACAATTGTAAGAAAAGGGGAAAGCAATGATTAAAACAAGCACTTCTTAGTAATTCAACTATTTGTTACGAAAAAGTTTTCATGAGTTTGTCCTCTTATCAAAATGAGAGGGACTTATGAGATATAAAACAATTAAGAACTACCTACGAAAAAGTTTTCATGAGTTTGTCCTCTTATCAAAATGAGAGGGACTTATGGAGATATAAAACAATTAAGAACTACCTAAAGTTTGTTGTTTCTTGTTTTTTTTGTTTTTTTTTGGGGGGGGGGGGCAAACACAAACAGACATTCAAAATTGTTGCTGAAAGAAAACTTAAAGTAATTGCTAGGTAATCAACTTTTCTTCATTCTTTTAATTCCTCAAGAGCAGAAGTTTGCCTTTAAGCCAAAATCTTTTTCATACATAAATGTAAATTATACATACATCATACTACATGAATGAATAAATCAATTTTTTTTTTCAGAGCTGCAAAGTTTTCTTTGTTGAATTGAAGGAATCATAAAAAAATGAACAAATGCAAATTTAAATTCTATTAGATGTACAGCTAAAAGATCTCTTAATTTTAAGTATATTTTACATGATAAAATATGTAGAAGATATACAATGAAAATTTCCTATGATATAAGAAGAGACATCCTTGGTCATAAATTTATTTTTTAATTAATTCATAGTTATGTTTAAATCAACAAGAAATGGAAATGCATTTAGAAAAATTAACAATTCAACTTTAATGCTGAAATATACTGGAATAAGAATAGCTGGCTAATTTTGTAAAACCTAAACCTTTAAAATCCTTTTAAAGGCTAAATATGTTGCTGGCAAATTAAAATGAGCAACAATAATTTGCCACAAAGCAATGCTCCCTTAGAAAATTTTTCTTTGCATAAATCTACATTACAGCCTTATGATAAGCATTTAGGACTAGGAGAAGTATAATATATTTTTCCCTCCGATTTGCTTCCCAAAACTTTGATCAGACTTTTTAACATAATGTTAGGCCAATGTTCATAAATCTCCATATTAAATACATTTATAATGTGACTTTGATGAAATACCCTCTAAACACAAGGCAAAAAATGTAATTGTTAGACAATATGGCAATGAAAATCATACTTTGCCACATCTTAAGACACCATATAATTGCATATTCGAAATTTCCAAGTATTTTACAGCAAAAAAAAAGAACAAATGTGTAGCAACGTCACAAAATAAGACGTTTTGCGGCAAGGAACTTTTGGGTTAATGCCATTTCCAAAGACAGCTTGAAATTTCTGCTTTTTATAATGCTCTAATTTCTAAATTTCATATTGTTTCAGAAGTAAAAACTATTAAAACAGAGAGAATTTCAAGCCATCTTGAGGAAAAATGGCATTTGTTTGCCACAAAATGTCTCTACACAAATTACACTTCTGCTTGAGTTTCCAAAATTTCTTATTTCAAAATAGTAGGCCTAAAATCTTGCTTGGATTAGAAAAGAGATACTAGATGCAATTATCTGGAAATATTTATATGTAGGTGCTGTAGCTGGTTTTGCACACTTGAAAATAGTAAGATAAAACCGAAATTTCTTTATACAGATTCAGTTATTTATATAGAAATTTAATTACAAGAAAACATTTTTTTTAATGCTGCTTTTTCACATTACATTTTATATTTGGTCAGTACTTCACTACATGTAGCATATACACATGATATCTCCAATTATTGAGAAGATAGTAAAGAAAAAACTTATTTACATTTTATATATTACAAAATGTACAGTATATTCATGTCACATCAATTCATAATCCACTGAAAATTATCATACCATACTATTGAGCTCTAACTACTTTTCTTACTATCTCTCGGTAGGGGTAACAGCTCTTCAGATTGCAAAATGGATACATAATTTCTTTTAACTCAAAGTGAAATAGTCTTTCTTCTCTTTACTTGAGGCCTGTGATTCCATTTACTTTTAAAAATTTTGACTGGCGTAGAAAAATTTCTTTCATTTGAATGCTTTGCTCTTAACTGGATCTTAATGTTTTGATCATTGAAAGTCTACATATTTGATTTTAAAGTTATGCAAAGGCAGCAGGGTGAAACTGAGAGGGGTAAGAATGTAAGATTAAGTCTGGAGGAATGTTTTTAGCTTAATAGCTCAATTTCTTTGTAAGAAGCAGACATTTTCAGTGTTTCTGTTTAGACCTATACACCAATGTGATTGCATTTGGAGTCTCTTTAAATAGGGGTGTTTAAGTCAATGCAACAGGCCGATATTGTCATCAAACCTTAGTGTTCCTGCACCTGGTCAAAGCTCACTTTGTAGAAGCATTCACGCACTAAAACTAACACAAGCCTAAGCTTGTGATTTTGCTGTTTCAGTTTTTAAACTTAACCCTATATACAGTGTCGTGTCTTCTTGACAAACTCAAGTTGGTAAATAGTCAACCTAAAGTAAGAGTGGCATCACATTGAACTAGTTTTGATTAAATCAAGGAAGAAATTTTGAGAAATTTCATAAGATTTTTACTTGTTCAAGATAAAGCCTTCTAATTTGGCCCATATTTACCAAGTAAGTTGTTCAGCTAATAAATATACTGAATTACCATGAAAACCTATCACAAGCTAGAAATAAATGAAAAAAAAAATCAGGGATGACACACTTTTACCCTCGTTACATATAAATGGAAGCAAGTATGTAACATGCTGCCCTAATTGCCCACGGCAAAAAGGGCAGTAAGTAAGTAAGTAAGTATGTAACATATGGGTCATTGCAAGAACACCTAGTCCAATAAGTGGGCTATTGATGTAAGTAGTAATCTAGCATTTCTTAAAATTATGACATGGCCCTCTCTTGCATTATATTAACCAGATATTGCTCTCCTTCCACCAAATTTTACACTTAAGACAAAAAAGGGAAAGAAAGGACTTCATGTGTAATAAATCCAGTCCAAAGTCTTGTAAGGTCCCTTGGTTGTCAAGGTTACTGTACACCATGAGTTCTCTTGGTTTCTTCTTCATTCGATTTTTCAGTTAGCATAATCTACTGACAAATGGTTGCAGTCAGTTAAGTTATGGCCAAGAGAGGCAGAGGATAGCTCAGTCAGTGAAACATGAGAATAAAAATCATAAGGTCAGGGCTTAATCCCAAGTTGGAACCATCTGGTTGTGGGATTTGATCTAATCTACCAAGCTTTACCTTTTGCTTTTTAAAACTGTTATCCCAATATAAGACTCTTCAGGAAATTCATAGGAGTGAAACTAAAGAAAGAAACCTTTTAGGGAGTGATGTGAGGGGGTGGGAAGGGGAGTTGGCAACCAACAACATATGCTTTTTCATTGACTAAAAACGTTTTTTTTTCACAAATCCTGTAAGAGTAAAACAGAATGTCAATTCATACTCAGGTGGTTCATACATAATTAATACCTCTTTTGAAATAAAAAAAAATTAACTTAGAATATGATGACTGACTTTTTTTTCTCTTTGGAGTTGAAGATTAAAGAGACCATTGGTACATGTATTTATTACTGTCTGAAAAAAAGTTCTGTATTTATCCTTGGCTCATCGTGGTCACTGTCGCTGTACAGGGCTGGGTCATCACTACTCTCATCTGAAGATTCAAATCTTGGGACCATATTCACATGCCTAGTGCCATCTCTCCAGATCACCTCTGGTTATGCACATACATAAAAATAATATCATTTCCATTGATTTAGTAATGGTGGTGATGATGATAATGATCAACCAAAACTCCCAAAAAGTTAATTTGATCTAGTAGAGTGCTCGTAATATTAATGACATCTATAATTGTTTGTATGTTGAAGTCAACTATAATATTACAATTTATATGCACATATTGTAGATGAAGTAATTTCCGTTGATCTTAATATGTCTTGATTAGTGCATAACTAAAAATCCTTCTCTAAAACTTGCTCTTTTGTCATTTTGAATTTGGTACATTTATCAAAAATTAAGTTTATACCAGAATTTTGCATTTTAATCTTTACATTTCAGATGCAATGCCATAATGTTTGAAATCATATCTTTTTTTTACCTAAACCTGATGTAAACATAATTAAATTGTACCTTTATAGAGTCCTCAGTGGTTAATTAAAATTTCATAGTATATAGAGATAATGGTATAAAAAAGAGGAATTATAAAAAAAACAGATTTTGATAACTTTCATATTTATGATTATTTTCAAGAACATTTAGGACAAAATCCAGATATTTAATATTAACAATCCTATTCATGACGAAATTTAAGTCAAAATGTTTAGAAAAATAGAATGTAGGTCCTTTACTTCTTTAAAGATAAAGGTGCCCATTTAACCCAAATTCGTATTACGAAGTGTATAAAATAGCCATGTATTCAGAATAACCTCAAAAGGTTATTTTGGCCAGGTTACAAAGGATCATAGCATGCAGGCATAGAGTCTATATCTACAGAAGAAACCCAGTTCAGCATTCTAGACCATTCCTGAAAGACTAGAGTCTTGAGAAGATCTCAACCAAGATAAAGGTGATCTAGATTCTAAACCTAGATCTAAATCAGATGTCTCATTTAATCTCAAAGATAGATTCTTGCTACTAGATCTAGATCTATATATTTTCGGTCTAAGATCTGAATAAGAACTTAACTGAATCTAGATCATACCTAGACATAGATATAGATTTAGGGTCTAATTTCTCTTGTTTTGTACACTCGTCTCACTTTGAGGTTTGAAATTACAATGTACATTTTTCTCATAAATTTTGTCTTGCTTTTAACTGCGCATCTTGTTTTGGAGATGTGATGCCTTCTGTT
This sequence comes from Elysia crispata, assembly GCA_033675545.1. Lineage (NCBI taxonomy): Eukaryota > Metazoa > Mollusca > Gastropoda > Plakobranchidae > Elysia > Elysia crispata. Next base: position 1,896,812 of record JAWDGP010006989.1, read on the forward strand.
AAAGTAGTGTTCTGCCTCCCTCTTTTCCTTTATAAGTTTAGGCTGCATGGCCAGAATAACAGCTCCCTTGGTATTATACTCCTTAGAAGAACATAAATCAATCTTCTATCATTTAGAAAATGTACTTACTTTTCCTCTCCGTGAGTTTAGTCAAGTTTTCATCATCTTCTACTTCCTCATCACTGTCACTGTTATAAAGGTTATCCATATCAGGTTTTAAGGAAAATACCTGGCAAATAGAGATTCAACTTATAAGTTACCTGAAACTCAGCTCCACAAGACAGAATCTCATGATTAAGTGCATAGAAGCATGCTTATTTGACAAAATTTTAGATTTCCAAAGGTTTGGTTTGTTAAAAAACAGTAATGCTATGGTGTGGCACCTTTACTAGAGTTGTCTTAAAGCAGTTGTAAGATGAGAACTTCAAAGAGTAATCACGATCGACTTTTAACAGCGCAAACAAAAGACTATACATAAGCCAGATAAGATTTATCCTAAATCCTGGCTTTCCTATATGGCAGAGCTGAAACAAGGCACTAGATCTAGTAAAGTATGACAGTAAACATCATAGTTCATCATGAGGAATGGTGAAATGGTGTGGTAATGGGTGGAGTTAATACCTGTCAGTGTCAGTGACAACATGATTGAAAGATAATGAAACAAAGCCCAGTGTAAGATCAGCTAGTATATTGTGGAATCACCAAGCACATTCAAAGAAATATTGGGCTGACAAAAAAGGAGATCTCTAGATCATCCCTGGCAGGGTCATTAGGTGCTGCAGTAGAATACTATCTAATCAGCATTTCATTGGATTGAAGAAAGGCCAAAGTGTAAAAGATTCTTTCAAGCACCATAAGGTTGGAAGAGAACTGCTATGCAGATTTTGTTAATAATACTTCTGTTGTAAAGTGAGATTTGAGTTCCATAAAACTATCCAAAGTATCTGCTCATATTTGAAAAATAGTTCATATTCTATTGATAAATCAAATTAAAATGTGTAAAATGTATTTCCTTATACTTTTGAGGCATTTCAAGTGAACAAGACATCTCAGTTTTAAAGCGTTTCTATTCGATTGATACTTTTAATTTAATTTATTGCAGGAAAAAAATAAATTATGAATATTTATGACAGTATGAGTCTATGATATACATACGCAAACATGGCAACAAACTAAAATCGATACCTTCTGCTTTTCTTTACACAGGCGCTTCCACTGTCCCTTATTAAGTTTCTTCAGAGAGATAACAGTTGTAGCAGGCTGAACGTCAATCTTGCTAAGATCAGGTAGAATAGTGTCATAGAGCTCCCAGTCTAATTCATAAAGTGTATTCTCTGACTGCACCCTGCCAAAATAACAAAATATCTTGATAGGATTTACTTTTTTTTAATACTTTGTGTAATTTTCTATTGCTACACATAGTGACATAGACATAGTTCAATAGACAAGAGAGAGAAAGCGTGCGAGAAGGGAGAGAGAGAGATAGATAGATAGAAAGAGAAAGAGACATGATGGGAGAGCAAGGGGGAGGCTGGGCAGATTTGACAGGTGCAGGTGGTAAAAGACTTTAAAAAAGGTAGAGGGAGAATGATGAAATAGAGAAAGATGGGGTCTTTAGGGAATCTATAAAGCTTCATGCCAAGCTGGGTGTTGAAAGCAGAACGAAGTCATCAGCAAAATCAAGATCAGGTATTTCTGGTGTGGATTTTGTTTGCCACTGTTCTCCTCCTATCTAGTCAAAGATAAGTAAGAATAAAAACCAGACATTTTGCACCTCTCATTTCAGTTGCAAATATTTCTGTTCATTAATGTTCATAAATTACAGTATTTGGTATGATACAATTTTCATTGGTATGCTTTTATTGTAATTTTAATTATCTGATTAGACCGAAATCATTCGAATCAATATAATTTATTTAGAGGTATAGGTCTGCAGATTTGTTGTATTATTCAATTGTATTTCTTAAAGTGAATACTTAGCCTGATGCTGTTGTTTGCCCTGTATCCAACTTATATTTCCTTTGTTTCAAGACTTTTAATTTTGTGTATGATTATTTTGCCAGGTGCTTTACTTAGAATAGGTTAAGATTGTGCCACACAGATTTTGCAGTATTAAATTCGTTTTTCAATGAGAAATAAAATGGCAAGCCCTTGTCCACATCATTAGGTTACTCTATCCTGTTACCACACTTCTTTCATACCGAGGTAATGTTGCCGATCCACTCTTTCTTTCCTTTTATGATTTGCTTCTTTACTTTTCCTTTCTTTAAATTTATCTGTTTCTCTTTTTTAACCTCTCTGATGTTGAATTTTTTGGTTGATATTTTTCCTTCAGTCTATAAGATTTGGTTAATATTAGTGCGATATGTTCAATATTTTATTGCAGTGGAAAATTTTTTTAAAGCGAATCTGAGAAGCAAAAAAATAAGCCATGCAAAAGACTTACCAGTTTAATGAATACATTATATTAATGTTCTATTAATAAGGCTCACCTGCAAGTGATTCTCTTTGGACCAATGTGAAAGTTGTGTGGCTGAGCATTTCTCACTTTGACCTTTAGCACCACACGGAAACAGTTTTGAGACCAAAGCACCTCTGGAGATCTCCTACAATTAGTGTAAAGAAAAGATTTTTTCTAAGACCCCATCACTATATTTTCTAGCCACTTTTAATTCCGAATTTTTTTTTTTTTCAAATGAATCAATAATGACGTAAAAATTTAAATGTGGAAAAACAATCTATGAAAGCAGTAATTTTCCTCTTTTTCTTATTATTTCTATTTCAAAAGGATCAAAATATGTTGTTTTTTTTCTTTAAAAAATTTAAGGTGAGATATGAGAATTTGTTTGCTATTTTCACCACTACGGTGATCAGAAAAAAGCTCTGATCTTGGTGGTAATATCTGAATGTGTAAGTAGCAGCATTTCAATCATTCAAAATCGGTGGAAGAAAGATTATATATCACAAATCAACCACACACCTTAAGCTTAGTTTGTGTAAAAAACATAAATGATGCTGACCTTCAGACCAATTCTAAAGCAGGTAAATGTGTTAACTCTACATATATTAGTGATGAGTTCTAATATTCTAGACATAAAGCCCCCAAAACTGAGTAGTATTAGAGTGTCTAATGGCTTTTATATTAAGGCGCAGACCATAGATCAAAATGCTCTATATTAAATTACAAGAGCAGTAAGTTTGGATGTCCCTTAAAACAGAAGCTAGTGTTTGAAACTAAAGCAAAGCAGAGTCTGTTAGAAAATTTAACCCTGTTTAAAACATATTTCATCAAACCAACATGACAGATTGACAGAAGTAGCAGGAAAGCTCCTAGCAGAGGTCATGTCCTAAGATACAACTATATAAAATCAAGTAAACATTGCTATCTGAAAAAAAATTAACTATGAATCGTGGAAATAAAAGCTATCTTTTATATTTTTATGAAGCAAATAAATGACGAAAACATGTCAAACAACTTGGTGGATCCTGAAAAAAATCCTTTTAGAGGTCCTCATCCCCTCTATTTTTTTATCCCTTTACTCTATGTGCCCAGTTAAGTTATACAAAAAAAATTAAAATGAGTAAAAATAAATCAATAAACAGTACTGATATAATACATAAAAAATGACAGGGTGAATCAAGGTCTCTTCAAAATATTGTTTGCTCACAGTTTGTCCACTGAGTTATAGTTTTGGGCAGGAATGCCTGACAGAACTTCTGGCTCTGGCATCTGAAGTGTCATGGCTGATTTGAGTTTCTCACATACTTCCCTCGCAGGACTAGACAATCCATTATCCAACAGTCTGTTGGATTTAAATAAATTACAGTCAGTGACATATTTTTATTTCAATTATAAGGTTATCTTTACTATTTATTGTAGTATTTTTTTCTTAAATCTACATCATGTACAGTACTGACAGTATGGACTTAGAAATGTTGTGCAGTCATCTTGCACGCGTGGGACAGGCATAATTTTGTTTGCAGTCAACCTCTTTGAAACCCCAACAAGAGGTAGGCCTAGGAAGCGCCAACAGTCCAGTGCCCGATTCATTGGACTTGGTGATGTGAGTAGGTTAGGATGCAGTGACCAAAAGTGTTGCTTTAGCTCAGAATTTAATGTTGTTGGGTATAAAAATGTGACACCAGGAACATTTTACAAAGCCAAGGTCTGTTTCATTTCTTATGTACCATATTTTCTTTGCATATTTGGGTGATGATTTCAAACTGATTTGGCTATGATAATATGGAAACAAAGAGAAAATTGGAATGGGAAAACAGATAATTTTGACAAATTCATGACTTTCAGGGATCTATGTGTGACATAACTGTGCTCTACAGAGTCTACTGTACAGACATATATGTAAAAAGCATTTTTGGAAAATACTGGTAAATAATGAAAATTTCAGATCTTATTGAAAACATTACAGTCATAGAGAAAAAGAAAAAAAATGGAGTGAATGAGTGAACAGAGCAGGGAGACAGACACAGAGAGAGAGAGAGAGAGAGAGAGAGAGAGAGAGAGAGAGAGAGAGAGAGAGAGAGAGAGAGAGAGAGAGAGAGAGAGAGAGAGAGAGAGAGAGAGAGAGAGAGAGAGAGAGAAAGAGAGAGAAAGGTAGTTAGGACATGGAATGTAGCATCATTCAGGAAAGATCAAATATGCTAGAAGTAACTAAATCTATAATATTTCATTTGCTCCACTGGTATGCATTTATAGATGTCACCTGTTGAGTGTAATCAGCAGTTTGTTCTCCAATAGAACCTTCTTGTGCTTACGACTTTCCTCCACTAATGGCAAACATACCATCAAACAATAATACACACACTGTAGAAAGGATGGAGTGAAGTTTGGGCAAGACTTTATGAGGTTAAACTATAATGAGAAACCTGTTAAACTAGTGAACAATATTAAACTTCATTCAATCAATTTAATCTCTTTGTACAGGCATTTTAAATCTTTAAGTTGCTCCAATTGCTAAACAAAAAAAAATCAGGGGGTTCTTTTCTTGCATGCTGAAATTTAATATCTAAATCTTCATACATCCAGGGAAGCATCAGCTACAATGCCTGACAAAATTTTTCAAATTTATCTTGTATTTCAAATTTTTAATGATTTCCTTAACTTTTACAAGACAAACAAGGTTTATGTTGAGAAAATAAAAATAACATAAGAGCCCTCATTATAAGAAAAAAAATTATTTCCTTCTCTTGGTCTTGATAAGTAGCTTGATCACTTTGAGCTCATAAAATTTTTAAGGTTTCATTTTTTTCAATGCTTTCAGTTTTTCTGTAAAATTCATATGAAAGAGGAAATAAGAGACAGTGTGAGTGTCTTACCAAGAATTACAAATATTTAGTTGATCCTTTCATGCTCTAGAATCTTTAAAAAGCTTCATGAATGTGTTGCAGCGCAAGAGGAATTTGAAATATCCTTCAGTATTTTTTTCACATACCTGTGCCATACTTCAATTTCTGTACTTAAGTGGTTTACAAAAAGTAACCAACACCATCTTGGCAATTTTAAAAATATAATGTAGGGACCCTATCCTGGTTTATTAAAAAAAAAAAAAAGCTTTTATCAGTACTCATGGTAAGACGTAAAAAAAAAGAAATTAAAACAAAATAGTTAAATATTTAGGACAAGGAATTTCTTATAAATACATGAGCAAAAGTAAAGATTATCTGACAAAATTTTTTAAAAATTCTAAACAACCGTTTTTTCTATTTATTGTCCTCAGCAAAAAAAAATATGATAAATCAAGAAGAGAAACAAAAATTTTGTTTGAATTTATGAACATTTTCCTACGGTTAAAATTAAAGTCATAACAAAAACTGATTATGATAAATGTTAATAAAAAGTTTTGAAGAATTTACCTTAGCACAAGAACAAGTATCAAGAAGCCCTAAAATAATATTGATGTTAGCTTGGCGTATCAGATGGGTGTGCGTGCTGAAAAAATAAAAATTCAAATCCATGTATGCAATCATAATGGCAAAAACTTGGAAAGGAAAGATATCCCGTTTCATGATTTGGTCCTGGTCGAAGCCATAACTCAACTGTCTTCATCTTCCCTTTAGGTTTTTATCTTGATTTAATAATCTCATAACCCAAAACTGATTATTATTCCTTGCAATTACTTAGACCTGTAGAAAATTATCTACTTCTGAAAATTCCTCAATTTTCAGTCAATACTGAGTATTTGCTATCAAACCCATGCCAAACTTTCCACATGCTGAAAAAAACCTCATGATTTCATCACAAAGCTATTAAGAGAAATAAAATACAATGTAAAACATTTTTATCACTGTGCCGCAATGTATCTTTTTAATTCATTATCACATCTCTACACTATTTCAGTCTCAATGAGTCAATGAGCTCACAACAGTACAACTTAAGACATTTTCACAACAGCATATCACTAGGAGTAGCAATAGTAAATCCATACTGCTGCCCTACAACTAATTTGAAAAGTTTTTCATGAATACAGCAAAAATGATAAATTTGCAACATTAATATCCATATAACCTCACTTCAATTTAAGCATGTTACTAAACATAAGCAGACCTACATTCTGTCTCTCCTTCCCTCAGCCCATTCATTCATCATTCTGTATGTCTGTCACTCTTCTTGTCTCTCTCTATTTCTCATTTTGACTGCATTGGCAAATCTTTGAGCAATACCCCATCAAAATAAAACCATTCAACTGACAAAATCTGGGGTGCATATCGCTGTTTACTTATCAAACTCTCACCACTGTTTGGTGGCCATGGCAGCAAGCAGCTCAAGCCAGGGTTCTCTGTCACAGTCCTCAGTGGCCTCCACTAAAGCTTGAAGGACTGTATCCATGGAACATACATAAGGCAGACTGCAAATCATAACCAGTGTGGCAACAATTACAACGTGAATGATTAAGAAACAAGCTTCCATGTTTGCTCAAGCGATTCAAGATTTAACAACTTCGGACAGCTTTTTTTTCTCAACACAATCAACACATTAATAACACACATGTATGTGATTTGAAACCTATTAAACAATTTCTTGAAGACTGCTTCTTATTTGATGTATGATAGGATAATCATCAGTAAAGATTCATTTATGTTGACTATTTGCCTCTGCATCTAAGGTTAAATGACAGAGCAGCTGTGATGACACACTCTTTTGAATTTAAAAAAAGGAAACAGTAGGCCTATTCCACTTTCAACTTATAATTTTTTTTAAACTTACGACTATTAAACAAGTAATTACATTTTAAAATGTTATTATTGCCTCAGATTTTATCATATGATCTACTATACAAATTATCCATTTTCAATCAATAAATGCTTCCCCTATAGACAACTGTGGCTATCATTTTATCAAAACTAAAGACTTCATATTAATATATCTACTTTTCCCAAAGAGTTTCCAATTTGTACATTATGTTGAAATTTACCTTTCTTTAGCTGCATGGATAAGTCGGGAAGCTGTGCTGCACAGATTCTTCAAGACCTTAAACAAAGCAAAAATAATTACTTTTTAGAAATATGTTATACATCTACTCAAAGTCCATAAATATTGTAAGGGAGGAAAATTATTGCAGTTAAGAAGTGAAAACAAATTTGCTTTGCAGGGGATGGTAATAACGAAAAAGTACAAAAAGTACCCTGGCAATTCGTGAGATTCAAATCATTAATGCTGAAAGTATATATTATGCTTCTTTTAATTGCCAAGGAATATCATGTCACACTTTTAGATGGCAAATTAAATAATTTTTAAAGGGCTTGTTTTCTGTCAAACCAATAGAGAAAGCAGATATTTGCCATAATCAAAAAAAAATTCAAACCATGAGAAATATTTAAATCTGATGCCATATTGGATCATTGAACAAAAATTATTTACACTTCAAAGAAAGCAATTCTCTGTAAATATCAATTCTTGTAGTAGCCTAAAAAGCAATATTATTATTTTTAATATTATCATTATTTTTTAAGTGGGGGGAGGGGTGGCAGGAGGGGAGAAATACATAAGGGTGTGTTATAACTTAATAACTTTCATATCTGTTTTGACCAGTCCATGTTTTTTTTTAAATTGGCTCTTTTACATCCTTCAAACTTTATCCAAAAAAAAAAATCTAAAGGCCTCCCTGGTTGTAAAAATTGGGCTTGGGTTAGTTGTGTCAGAGATTATCTATCAAATAGATTACCAGTATGCTGTCACATTTGAAAAAAAATGTTTTTCCCCATGATTCTAGACAATTTTATCATAAATAGAATCTGTCCACACTATTGCCTCAGTTATCTTGCAATTATTCTATTTTTATTGATCTTAAGTCCCAGCCAACATTAATATAAATAGTTAAAACAGGGACTCAAATATTGAGGGCTGCACAAAAAATATCAAGTCAATTTACCTCAAAGTCAAGAGGAGTTTCAGGTGTGTGACTGTTGAGTACCTGCCCCAGGGTGAGTGACAATGCATCTGTTTCTAGGCATTCCTCTTTGAATCTGAGGTTGGAGAAATCATTTCACAGACATCAAAATAGAAAGAAATTTTAATAAAATATTATGATAAACAGGTGGAAGCATCAGAAAACGGGCTGTGCAAGTTTACTAAGGCTTAAATAAAAAAAAATCAAACCGTTTTTATTTCTAGCTTCAAATTTTTTTAAGATAATTTTTAGTTTTTAAAAAGAAAGCATTTACTCTGCGTACCTGTCACTGGAAACAAGACAAATAACGGCTTCAGCTGCCTGAGTTAGCAAATCCGGTTGACTTTTCTGAAAATATCAAGTGAATAAAAAAATCTAATCAGCTCAGTTGAAATGTGATTTTTAACTATAGGAAAAGGGTATGGAATGTGATTTTTATGGCATTTATTTTCAAAATGGGACATTGATAAGTGAGAATTGATAGATATTTATTTTCTTTTTATCAATGGGGAGTAAAATCATATCTATCATTGATGCTCGATACCAGCAGCATGATATAAAGCATGGTAAAAGGAAACACTTCTATGGGGGGGAGTTTTCTAAAAATAAATAAATAAAGGCAGATGGCTGGTACCTGCTCTAAACAGCATGAAAGACGCTCCAATAAGCCATTTTCTAATACCACATCACAAAGCCTGCAAGAAACAAATGAATATAGAAAAAGAACAAGTTCAATTTGTCATAACATCAGTCCTAATTTTTATCTTGGAAATCAAAATAGCTTTGCAAAGAGTTTTATTGGCCCAGAGAATAAAAATATTTTGTCCCCACTTTTACCATAAAGAAACTTAGAAAAGTTAAATTGTAATAATACTTAAGATTTGAAAAATGCCTCATAAAGCAAGCACAACAGGTAAAAAAAATACATCCGTAAAAACATCAAAAAGCTCTAAAATTTGAAAGTTTGGTGACACTTTTTTCAACTCCTAAAATAAAAAAAAAATCAAATGATTAAAAAAAATACTTGCTTCCAGAAGTGTTATGGAAAGTTCCAACTCATATATATATATATACAAATGTTGAAAATTAAGAGAAAAAAAAATTACAAAGTGAATAATACATATATCTCTTTTGAGATTCTTCATGGTTGGTTGATTTGGCAAAACATATTTAATATGAGAAGTAGATACAAACTAATAAGTATTTAATTTTTTTATATCAGAAGTCTTCAACTAGCAGATAGAAGGTCATTGCAGCGAACCAACTTGGTAAGCTCTGAATGTCCAAACTTAAATAAAACTGTACCTTAAACTATCCACACAGCACTTGGTAAGGCAGTGAAGCACTACCCCATGTGCTTTCACATTGGGAATATAACCAATCACGCTCACCACAGATGGTATAACTTCTCTTTGGAGAAGAGCTGCATCCCATCTTCATAGAAGAAAAAGGAGAAGGCAATATTTAGGACATGGTTTCAGCAGTCACAGTTAGGAATCTGTTCAAGTCAAGAATAATTCAACATTGCTTTATCTATTTGTAAATCTGTATCGATAGTGATGGTCTGTCAAATAAGGCTATTAGCAGAGACTGTGAAACAAGCTTGAAAACAAATTTTCAGTCAGTAAGAGCAGGAAAGCATTGGGAAAAAAAAAATTCTTTTGCAAAAGTCAACATTTTTAAAGAAAACCATCTATATCAAGTTTTTTCTCATATTCAACTATCAAAAATGCATCTGCACTTATATCTTAGGCTGAGTGCAGTTTATAAGCATTACAAATCCATACAAACCCTCTCATCCTAAATGAAAGAAGCTGTTCTAAATCTCGTGCTTGCTGGACTGCTTCAGCAGGGTCCTGTTGACATATTTTAGGAATTTAAGCGGTATAAAAATCAATTATATAATTCAGCCATTCATAAAACAGGACAAACAACATTGAGGCATAAAGTATTGAATCAAATTTTCAACAGATGTAATCATCTCAAGCAACATTAATTTACTGCATAATACAAGTTTAATAAAAAAAAAATTATCAGGTGCAAAGATATGTAAGTTTTTCTGAAGTATATTTACAAACTAGGATCTTCATTAATTACAATAGCAGAAAGAAATTCAATATAGCTATTAAATATTGTTCTATCCTATCAATTCAACAACAAAAAATGAATAGATGAATAAAAATTGAGCAAATACTATTTGAATTGTTTTAACGTAAAACAAATATTAACTTATAAAAGTGAGCAAAAATAAAAAGGCAGAATGCAACAAAAAATGATGGTTATGTTTTTACTCATGTGCAGATGCATATGATTGTAATAGCTTTGCAGCATATTTTAGTTAAAAGAGACCATAGAAATAGAAATACTATAAAATATCCATTCTTGCTATGAGAAAAATATGAACTTAATGGCATTTTATTCATGTTTCAATATAATATTTGATCAACAACCATAGAAACAATGGTATAAACTGTTTCAATTAAACACATGAAAATGTAACTGTATAAAACAATGTACCTCAGTCCAGTGAAGATTTGCTGATAAAAATTTTACTTTGTCCAAAGGGTTGAAAAACTTCTGATTCTTTAAAGCTGGTTTTTCAAGAACAGGCTAAATTAACAAGAAAAGCAAGAGAATTACAGTTAAACAGTCTGGCTGCATTCATTCATTGAGTAGAGTGGCACACTAGGATTCACTTGTCACGCTGAAGTCATAACTAGAATTTAAAAAGTACCTTTTTCATCTTTACATTTTCATTTTCCTTCCTTCAGTTATTTATAAAAATAAACAATTCATAAATATTACTATGACAAATAATAAAAAACATTTCAAAAATAAAACTTTTTTTGGCAGTGTTAAGTTTTCTACATCTGTAATATAATGACTGTGTTTATCCTGTTTCCTATTTTGTTGAGAAGTTGGATTCCGATCTCAGACTTTTCTTTTAATAGACATTTCAATAAAATGTGTCGAAAAAATCTTATTCTTTAAAAAGAAAAGTAGAACATTGGAAATGATTGTAAAAGAACTGAAATTAGAAAGGTTCTTAATGTTGCAAAAAGTAAGGTCAATGGAAAGTTTATCCAAATTAAATCATTTTTCTACATATCTTCTGACCACAATATGATTATATACTTCCAAATTCATTTTAAAAAGCATGAGGAGAATAAGTCATGACCTTCAATGATGGGTCACTTCGATCCTTTATCGATATAGGTGCAGCCATATGTCTCTTCACCAGTTCATGTGAGAATCGAATTTCCTCTCTTCTGGTCTCGTATATGTCTACAACAAGCTTCATGCCCATACTGTAGGTTGACTCTTTGGAATCCACAACCTAAATCAATACGCATACTTTGTGTGACAAAGAACATTTATTTATTGCTCTCCAACACAAAAAAACAGCATATAAATATTGCGTTCTTTCATTCCTAAACAACATAGCTACATATCTGCTTAATGTACGTCTCGGGACAACTCCAATCTTTATTGCATAAAATAGATTTTAGCTATGGCTGCCAATGGCCATTTATTGTCTCAAAAATTCTGGGGGATGGGTGAGGTTCTTTCCCTACTTATTTGTACTCTCTTCAGTAGAGAGTGTTTGCTTACTTTCTGACTCAACTTTTATAAATAAAAACAAATTGCTAGCTGTTTATGATCATTTTTTTTTTCTTTGGTATTGAGTGAAAATGTTCCTATTGTGGAAGCAGTGGGTATTGAAGACACATAAATGCAATGCTGATAACATTTGCAGCTTTGATAAAAAACATAGCTGACATATATATCTAGAAATGTTCGACTTTCGTATTGAAAGCTGAAAGTCTAGATCTATACCTATATTTAATTAAGATAAGACGCGTAAAAGGATCTAGATTTCCCCACATCCTATTAAAAAGCTTTCAAGTGGATCAAATATATCATTTAAGCCCTGCAACTAGATTTGATCGATGGGATAGCTCCTGAGTACAGTTTAGGCAGCTAAACTTCTTTTTACACAAAAAAAATTTATTTAAACCTTGATTTATTGTGACCTAAAAGAGTAAAAGATAAGAAAGATTCTTTTACCTTACAAAGTTTTAAATAAACTTGGTTTTCAAAGAAAACCTTACTTTATTCATCTCTGTGGACCAAACTTGTGTTTTTACATTACATTATCTCCACTGTCGTTTTAATTTCTACTTTTAATGCAAATGACACAACAGTGATTTTACTGGGCACTATTACTACTATGATTACAATTGGTGCCATCACTAGCTATGTAGAAAATCAGCTGAGCATGCCTGGTTAGGGCTTGTTTACTAATGAGCAGGAAAGGTTCAGAATATCTTTTTGGACTGATAATATATTACAAACAACAGTTTTAGTATTGTTCTAAGACTGCTGCTGTTGCCCATTCTACAATTTTTATGATCACCAAGAACACCAATGCCTCCTTTACTAATGCTGCTAAAATCATTGCTACAAATGATATGAATTCAATGTTTCAAAATGTTGCTATAGTTAGTGTCACAATTGAGCCCATTATTGACTAATGTACTCTCTAATTGCTAACATTATTATCTCTACTGTCATTTATTATCTGACATAAAACATGAATGATTTTTTTTTTTTAAAACTATTTATAATTCTGCTATGGTAATGTCAACCTTCAGGCAAAAAATAAAAATGAAAGAAAAATAGTTCAGAGTTTAATGGGTTTGTCAATCAAAAAATGTAAAATCTTATAACTAGGTCTAAAAATTTGATCAAATAATAAAAAAGGGTTGTGAAATTCTAAGACCTAGATTATATTCTATCATTTTCTTGAGGTTGATTTATGATTTAGAGGAAAATATCAATGCTCTTACCTTGGCATAAAGCAATTTTTTCTCTCTATCTGCAAAATATGACAAATCACAAAGGATATCCACAGTATCATGTGACCATTCTTCACCTGTAATGCAAAGTAAATATGGTAAAATCAATACATAAAACTTTTGTATTGAAAGAGAGCAGTGATATTAACAAAAAAAGGAGAAAACAAATATATAATTTCCTATATTTCCAAGATTTGGCTATGTGACTGAGAGAGATAGAGAGACAGACAGAGACAGTCACACAAACAGACAGTCAGAGATTGAGAAAGATGTAGAGAAGAGAGAGTGACAAAGGGATTTCCACAGAGCACAGAAACTGGATAGCTTAAAAGGGATGGATGTTTGTTTAAAAAAAAAATTTGTAACATGTGGACTGAAAAGAAAAAAAAGAAAAAAGTACAAAATTTGGTCAATATTTGCAACAGCATAACAAATAAGAACATTGGTAATAATTAAGCAGGGTTAAAAACTAATGCAAAAAATTAAATATTTTCCACAGATGATAAAAAAAAACATCCTAAAAAAGCAAAAAAGTATAACAGAATAGAGAAGAAACAATAACAAATAAAATGGTAAAGTTTAAATAATAAACACAATACTTAAGTTTTAGTCTTCCGTTTTTCCTTTGTAACATACCTATAGGTGCAACATAAGCCAGTTCACACTCTATGGCCTGACAGGGCAACTCTCCTAGAGATCTGGGAAGTCCTCGGAGTTTGGACTGAGGCAAATGCTCACAATCTCCATAGTCCAGAAAGAACACTTCCCACTGCCCATCCACACAATCAGACACAAGTTTTGCTCTGTACCACCTGAGTAAGAAGTTAGCACTGGTGCTTTCTAATCATTTTCCTCACAACATTTCTCTTATAGATTTATTGGCATTTGACATTCAAAAAGAATTATAATTTATAGTCAGACAGAGGCAAATATGCTCGTAAAAGAAAATGGCTAAAATCTTAAACATTGAGAAAAAGCTGTAGAAATATTTTCTGATTCATGTTTTGTCAAAGTTCTAAAGCATATGTCCTTGAAGCAAAAGTGTCTATCAAAATGAGAAAACAAAGCAGCAGATTATGAGCTATGGAGATAAACTTAACTGGGAAGATAACTGATTCACAAAATGATTGCTCACAATCTGACGCATATAGTTTTTTGTAGAATAGAATCAGTCTTTTAAGTTATGTCTAATATATAGTAAATATATGGAACCCAAAGAGTATGATTATGTGACAATAAAAAGTACAAGGTAAAGATATTCAATGTTTTTCTTAATATCTTTAATTTTCTATCCTTGACAGCACACAGGAGACATATACACTACATCTGGCAAGACAACACAAGTCATTCAGCAAACATCCAGTCAGTCGATTCGTGGTAAGTCTAAATTCCAATTTTTTTTTTCTTACCTCTAAAACGATGCACAAAGTATTTAGGTCTACAGAAATCAAAAGTAAAAAGGAATTGCACTCAGTTCAAAATCTCAATGAAGCCAAAATAGAATAAGTGGTAAAACATTGCATTTGTCCTACATAGCATTGTCCCTAACCTGCAGAAAAGTCGATGAATTTTAATAAAACAAATCAAACCTGGCATCTGAGGACAAAGCAAGGCACACACTGCCAAGCTCTAAGGTCATGCCTGAATCAACTTTCTCCCCCCTGTCAGCTGCATCATCAAATTCCTTCACTGCATTCTCTATATCCAACTCAAGCTTCTCAAGCCTACAAAGAATATTGATAACATTCATTAAGTTTGCTAGATGCTGAAACCAATAACATTGCAACATCAATTTTGTACAGGAAAGAAGAAAAAAATTAAGCTTGCTTAAATTTACCATAGGGAAGGGAGTGAGGTGGCACAGAATACCCTCTGAGTATTAATACACATTAAATTCAAAAATGAAGGTCAAAAACCAAGTATTTCATGAAGATGCTTATCTCAATCACAGATTTAGCAATTGATAATCTGTAACTTAGCAAGTGGGAGCCTGTTGATGGAAGGTTCTAAATATTTCATAAAAATCAATAAAACCATTTCTTTTGAAGTAACATTTTTGAAAATCATAGTCTTCAGCATAGGATATTGATTTAATGACTTGATTATTATGGTGATATATTTGAAATTAAGGATCAACTTTAACTATGCTGCTTTAAAAAAACACTGACATAGCAAAAGCAACAAACCCCAAACTGACTTTGAGATTAAAACTAAAATTGACCCTTCTCCATAAATACAAATTTACAAGGAAAATCTTCATCTTGATTACATTTCAGTCTTGCTATTTTGCGTACTTATCTATAGCTCCCTCCTTGTGCAAGTAGAGTAAAGAAGGATTAGTGACAGCAGCAATCTCAACTTTCATAAAATCCTCTTGGTCTGTCGGCAGCATCTCCTGGGTAAGCTCAATTTCGCTTAGGGTTTAGATGAAAATAAGACAGGGCAGCAACGTATGATATCAATTTTGATTGCTGTGAGAAAGATACTGAGAGTTGTAAAAATGGTGCAACAATAATCATACAAAATCCTTATACCCAAAGATTGATATTTAGCTACTGTTTTTCAAAATCTGATTATCCAATGTTTATTCAAAATAACTGTACATTAGTTTCTTTTAAAATATCTTTTATTTTACTGCATCAGTATTTGAAAAAAATATCTTGAAATTATTGGAAATCATAATTTAAGCATATATCTCATTATGATCAGTTTATTGGTTGAGAACAATTACAAAGTGTTTACCAACTACAGAGCATATAACAAGTTTCTTACAGGCAATATTCAAAGTATTGACTCATCAGTGTTTCAGGAATTTCTGTTTTTCCTCTGTAGAGCTCATATAACATTTTCATATGCTGGAAAGAAAAAAAAATGGAAACAAATCTTTGAAAGCAGCAAAGACCAACAATACGCTAAAGCATTCCAAAGAGGCCATTTTGTAAGATATGTCCCTCTTCCATGTGCAAAGTATGTTTGTAAAGATTGTGTTCCTAAAATATCCTTTTCGATCTAAGAAGACACATATATGAGGATTAAATTTTGTCCAACATGTGGACAATCATCAATGTTCTAACCTTTTTTTTTTCCTTTTCCACAAGATGAAAAGTTACCAACATTAAAAGCTTAATAAATCCTCTTAACCTCAGTAATTAATGTTACTTTGTTGTCCACTGATATAAAAATTTTTGTATTTCCTATCAAAGTTGTATGTGTTGGAGTCATTCACATCACAGTTATTCTTAAACACACTGTATGACAAAGCAAGCTTTAAGTTACTTAAATAAATAAATTTTAAATGGATCTCAAGGTTTTCCATATAGTTTACTTCAAGAAAATAAAATTGATGGGAGAATAAGTTACTATTAACTTTACTTTTTTTTCAACAAAATGTCCTTTAAAATGTATATGGATATGCCACTTCAACGGGTTGTTAAATAGAGCAGAGATGAATATCTAGGACTTATACACTTATCAGTAGCAAACTGGATTCAGGATTGTAGTGTTGAAGAGAAAACTACCACAAATCCATCAATAAGATCAAGACTCCCCTCCCCACTAAGACGACCCTGAATAATACTCCATAAAAAGAGTGGAAAATCTCAACAACAAAAAACCCTCAATAACTAAAGATAGAGATAGAGATGAAGAAAAAGGTAGAAAAAGAGGGAGAGAAAGGGAGAGACAGACAAATACATACGGGATACAATGGCTACTGAACAATGTTCAGCTCTTCTCATACTCACATCTGGATTTTTCACAGCAAATTTGTTCTGCAGAAGCTCATATCGCAAGCTGATGTCACTTGTGACACCAACTTCTTTCGAAGATACTTGGTGAACAAGAGGCATCAGCCACAGGGTCAAACCAGCGCTAGATTCAGCAAAAAAAAAAAATATTGATAACTACAGATTGCTAGAGGAAAAAGGAACTGAATCTTTCAATCTATAAATTCAGACTGCAGATTTGTGTCTACTGCTTCTGCCGTTGCTATGAATAGTATTTTTAATATCCAAATTATGATGATAATTGTCATACTTATCAAAATCATTTACTTGACACTGATCTTACAACAGAAGTTAATATTGCCATTAGTGGTTTTAATTGGTTATTAATTAGTTAATCTCATAAATATTTCATATATCTCTGCCAAGCTATTAAATTACCTAAGCATGATGCGCCCAACTAATTCCTTGCCTTCAATCAGCTCATGCACATAAATGTTCACCTGTGATCAGGACACAAGGACAAAAAGGTAGTAGACAAAATTAATTTAAAAAATACCTCAAATGTGGCTAGTATTACCTAGAAAGAGAAAAGTGAAATAAAAATAGTGGAATATACAACAATAGTAAGAGCAGAGGTGAACATTGATTTCTGCAAGTTTTCTAAATGTTGATAACTTTATTAGTAATGCCTCTAACACATAACATATGCAAATAGCTCAACAAAAGAAGCAAAACTACAGATAATAAAAATAACACATAAAAAAATTATTCTTAGGTTGAATTTGATATTGACAATCATGAAATGGATTTTAATAACGCAGTGTGCTAAAAACAGACATAGGTAAAGATGGATAGAAACACATTTTAGCAAACTCTTCCACTCAAGCAATGTCTATATTCAAAAAGTTAAAAAAAAAAAAACCAACCTTATCAGTCCATTCTCTGTCATCGTCCATTGGTTTTACACAGCATAGGTAGACTTCTACAGCCTGAAAAAGAATGTCAATAAGATATGATTTCAAAGCGTATAAATGATAAGAAGATGATAATACTTTGAACTTTTATGCGTAAATGGAAAACACATAAAATATAGATTTTATAAGAGTGAGAAGACAAAGTGAATTTTAATCAAAAACTATCTCTTTTAAAAGAGACTTTTATGAAAGACACCACAGATGACATCGATATGGTTATTATTTGCTTTTTACCTGTCATCATGTCTCCTGTTATTGTATCAATCAACATATCATCTTAGCATTTTACAATTTAAATCGTAAATTATATCTTGGAAAATCTGAATATACACATGATATAAAGAATTTTAAAAACTATGTTCAAATCTACTGAAAAATAGCATATTATTGTAATTTTTTCAAACTGAAAGAAATAATTAATGAAAAAAATCCGTGCAAATTGAACATGAGATAATTTCTCAATCTTTCCCTTTATGTATGAAAAAGAAACAAATACCCATTTCAAAATAGCAGCAAAAGAACCTGACCTGGTAGGGTACCTCTGCCAAGCGTCTGGGCAAACACAGGAGCTGATCAATGGTTCCGTACTTATAGCAGCCCATGTCAACCAACCACACTTTACATTGTTTCATTGGAGCTGACTTAGTGCCTTCTTGCACCTCTATAACTTTGGCCCTGCACATAAAAAAATAAATTAAATATGAGCATTTGTAAAACATGGCAAATCTCCACATTTAGTTGAAGATCTCATCTAAAAAAAGGACTCTTTTTCTCAAAAATAAAAAACTGAAAGACTTAGTGATCCATAAACATAATCAAGCCAATGTCTAGTACATTGTTATTAAATGGAGAGTCAAGGGGTGTTAGCAAACCTGGAAAAGGCACCCTCTTCATCTTTAAATGCGCACAGGCCATCATGAACTGTGGAAAAAAGCACATAACTTTGTGTAAAGTCTTTTAAAAGCATTGAAGAACTATACCAGTTAAAAAATAGCTACTTTAAGGGCTGATGCATTTACGCTAAATATTCTATACAGAGTAATTAATACTTGATAGTATTGCAAATAAGTTAAGATTTCTGTCTTGATAAAATATTTTTGAACTCGTGCTGTTCATTGATCATTAGATCTCATTAAACATAATCACCCAATTTTAAGTACACTTGACTTAAAATATCTTGAGCAAGTTGTACATAATATTTATAGTGATTATTATTGAATGAAGCTTTATACAATATGCTATGAACAACATATATTATTTGTAGTGCGCATGGGTTTAATATAAAAATCATTTCTAGGCCTAGAAACCTCTAAAACATATTTCTCTCTCAGAAATTATTCAGAATAATTATGATTTGCACTCACAAGGATCTTCACTGGGTAAGTATGGCACCTGGTTGAATGTCTTGGAGAAAAATGCTGTCATGTCCATGGCAAGTTTAAAGAAATTCAATCTCAAATCTTGAGAAACTGGACTATCAACACCTCGATGGCCTACCAGGTGGCAATAAAAGTTTCCAGCTGTTACAACACGTATAACTTTTATCTGCAAGTGAAAAAGAGATGTGATTGATTTATTGAATGAAGACTTTTTCAAGCCCAAGTGCAAGCAGTGGTCTCAAGGCTTCCTTATTAGTTTTATCAAAGAGGCAACATAAACCTTAAAAAGAAATTCCCTAGATTTGTTTTTTTTTTAAATCCTCGACCATACAGATGGCAAACATTGGAAAACATTAAAACGGAAATGTATTTTTTAGAAAAATTTTCAATTTAATTATGCTTATCAAATGCAGATTCGAGGACAAAGGTGATTGTCAGCCCTACCTATTACAATGTTTTAATCAAAAGTACAACACTCAGTTACTTTCCAGCGGCAGAAGTAATTTCATTTACACTATCTTTTCACTATTTAGAACATGAATACAATTAGATTTGGTGATTAGAATTGACTTTTTTTTCATATATAACTGAAAGAGTTTTTCACTGAAAAGCTTACACCTTAAACAGCAATGGTACCAAACTAAAATTTTCAGTTGGATTTTTAAATCTGATCATGGTTGAAAGAAATTAATATTTTTCTGGAGCCAATTTATTATTCTCAAGATATAGACTTATTTGTTGAGTGAGAACACGATACCTGATGCATTTTATTACATCTGCTCATATTGATAATAATTTAAAGAAAAATCAAGAAGTCTTAAAAATCAGTTTTACTTTGTATCTCAATGAGATCCCTACCCTAAATTATAAACTGTTATCTAACTCATTTGACACTATTACATGAAGCCAAACGTATATTTAAATTTATGATGGTTTTAGTTTCAGCAGTTTCCTTACAAATTAAAGAAAAAAAAAACAATAGACAAGGAATTGACTGTTGCAAGCATATTAAAATGAGAGTATAAAAAGCTAAAGTGTTCTACTATTCTCTACAGTCATCTATACTAACGCTGTGAGCATGAATACAAAATGTGAGTCTTCAATAATTCTGACAGGCTACCCAAAAAAATCTGGATGCAATCCGTTAAAATAGCTTATGATTATGTTTCAAATGCCAGCTTCAAATATCTAATGTGCACACTTTAAAATAATTAAAAAAAAAAAACACTTCTACTGGCTTAAGTGTGAATGAATATGTCAATTTTGCTTGTAATTTACCGTAACTTGGCCAGATGCTGGCAAAGAGTTTTGGTCTATCTCACCAGTCTTGAAATCACAGTTGGGTATCACCACATGTCTGTTTTTGCAGTTTTCCTGGTTGTTGTGAGCACTAGAAATGTAGGGTATATTAATTTTTAATTTCACAATTTGTTAATGTGTTGGTAAAGACCAAGGTCCTTTAGCTGGAATAAAACAAAATTAAAAGGTTTTCTAGTTGACTCGCATCCCATATATGCTTATCTAATTTGCATTTATAGTTTAAAACTGTGGACCTACCTGGAGCATTGTACACCAACATTTCCCTTCATTTCAACTTGCCCAGCAACAATGATTTGGACCTTTTTGCTTTTTGCCAAATACTATTTTCCTTCAAACATCTTTCAGACTGCTTCTCTTTCTCTTGTTAGGTGGATTCCAATTTCATGTAAAATGTAACTTGTAAGTGGTGATGTTTATAAATAAGGAGCGCACTTGGACCATAAATCCCTGACTAAGTGGTATTCCTAGTAGATAACCAGTCTAAGATTTTTGGGGGGGGATTTCTCTCTGAAACTTACCAGTGAGCTCTCCAATTGTTTAATGGTAAGTCATGTCTAACTAGCTCAAACTAACATGGATCTTGTAATAGAGTAGTATAACCTTAGGTTTTAGAGCTATCAATGCTTGATTTTTAAATTGATGGGGGTTTTGTTAAAATGTAAAGGCCAACGCAGTTCTGGTCTTAAGTACTTTTCCAAAATGGCTTCCTCAGTCCATTAATTGTCAAGATAGTTAACCTCAAAATTTTGCTATAATCTCATATGTTAGAATCAATCTTACAGTTGCTATTCATGATCATATTTTCACGTGTTTAATATGCACTCTAAGTACTTTAGATGTTTTCTTCATTCTACTGTTCTTTTATTTCTAAGTGTGTGAAACTAGTGCCATGTCATGCAGAATCTTCATTTCACACAATCTCTCTTTGTATGACTCAGGTAACTGTAAATTGATTAAAGGCTGAACACAGGTACTTTCTTTTAAAGCATTAGACTATTTGATTCATTTTAGTCAGACTGCTGTCATTCTATGCATTCCTCCAGTGGAGGGCATATCTATGACAATGTCATAAGAAACAAATCTTTTTGCATGGAATGTGTTTACATTATTCTTTACTTTTTTTTTTAATTAAAATCAAAATAACGTAAATACAATGAATAAATACAAAAGAAAAATATAAACCTACATGCAAGTACCAAATGCTTTCAGAAGTGGGCACAGTGTTTTTCTCTCATCATTTTCTACACCCTGAAAGAAAAAAAAATATATCATTTGCTAAACTTTCAACAAATCAAAATTAGTAGATATGCCGCAAATTATGAGTTAAGCAATCATTTTATGAGACTAAATTGATTTTTCAATGAAAAAAGTACATTAAAATATTTCTCTCCAACATATAAATATTGCAAAAGAGGCCATATTTAATAAACGTAACATGTAAAATCATGTACTGCAAAAAAATTTTTTTGACGAAATAAAAATCAATGTTTGTACTTTCTTCTTTTGAATGCTTGTACCCAATGCTTGCTGCTTTTGAAATAATCTAATATGGCTGGGGTTTCACTCACTAAAGGTATAACAGATTACCTCTCTGTAGCCTCGAAGGAATTCCTTCAACTGTGGCGGTTGTTCAGATGGACATCTCTGCAGAATCTCATTCAGTTGCTCAGCCCGCGGGGCACATTTGTCCGTGAGAATCACATGGGACACTCCTTCTATTTCTGTCTTTGGTTGATTCTAGCAAAAGGTGAAAGATTTCATTCTTGAATCAATCAAGTGTTTTACTGTTATACAAAGTAGCTTTGAAGATAATGTAATTGATGTTGATTCTAGCAAAAGGTGAAAGATTTCATTCTTGAATCAATTAAGTGTTTTATTGTTATACATAGTAGCTTTGAAGATAATGTAATGATATGGGAAGAGAAATATTTATTTCAAAAGTGACTAACATTCATCATTGCTGAGAAAGACTTCTATATATGACATGTAATTAAGAATCTGTTTTTCAAGCAGTGTTTTAATCCCTATTTAATACAACTAAAACTCATAAAGCTCATTATGCAATTTTCAATAAGAAAAAAATTGGGATTTTACCAAATAAGGCAAAAGGCTGGGGTCCTATATTTAGGTTATAAACCTGACCCCTGTTGTAGCAGATCATAACCAAACTTGATCACATACACTTCATGTGCCATTGAAGCAACTTAAAGCAAAAGGTTTGGTATGTGGGGCTGGTCAGAGTGGTCATCCAGCTTTAGTACGTTACAAAACTGTTTATTTTTTACTTATAATGAAGTAGCAACAATCTACCAAATCAAAGCTTACGAAAATGTGCTTCCTTCTCTGATTAAAAAAAGGCTTAATGATAATGCGATACAATGCATTTTCATCAGCTAAATGTAAAAATAATCATGATTTGTTTTTAGAAAAGCATACTTTGAACCAAATAACTCAAATTATTTCTGAACACATGCTATTTAAACATTTCTTCCATTTTGAGATGAAATAGTGAATTAGGACTTTTTGTGTTTTGGTTTGGAAGTAGTTAGTGCTGAAGGAAAAGATATAATTTGTGCATATCTTTGTTTCATCTGCTGTAAATCTATTTTTTCTATCAAATCTTTAATGCTCTTTACAAAAACTTCAGTTTTTTTTTTACTTTAAAGTACATGAAATTTGAGCAAAGACTATATACCTCAATATTTGATGTTCTATCCTTGAAGTAGTCAAACATACAAGCTAAGCGGTTACCAAACTTTGTTTTGGAGTCAGGCAATCCATAATGGATCACATCCGTGGCATTTGTTATTGCCAAATCTTGATAACACTGATCTGTACATACTGTTTGAAGATAGAAAAATTAATTTAGTTAAGTTTGAACAGGAAAATTACAAAAAGAGAGACTGAGTATATTCATTGATGGAAATTGTAACTCAAAGTGAGAAAAGTAGTTTAATTTTAATTTTAGAATGGCAATGATGAAAAAACAATTTTCAAAGATATGCAGGGTTAAAATTTGCAATTGATTTATGACCTTTGATATTTTGAAGCCATCCAACTAAACTTACCAGCACCTTTGAAAAAAATAGAATCATGCAGTTACCCATAACAATAAGTTGTTTTGTGTGAGAGGAGTGCAGCCACTGCATACGGGCCTCAGTTACCGTCTCTTCCGGCAAATCATGGTGGATTAGTAGACAGTATACTCCTCGTGACTTGGCACCCTGTATCATAAAAAAAAATGTTTTCTTAAAGCTGGTTTTATCATGTATATGTGATAAATTACTTATAATTTTTGGTTTTGAATTACTTAGAGCATATTATCTCTCAAGCAACCTTGCCAAAACAATGAAAATTTAACACTGCATATGGAAAAATGGTAAGTACATTATTTATGAGGAATCCCTTTCTTTGTTTTTTGCCAAAAATTGCCCATATTGAAACAGAATTTGCATAATAAATAGATTGAATCCAGATATTGATGTTTGGAAACACATACATAGCTTGAATAAAGAGAAAAAAAGATCAACATATGCCTAGGAACAAAAGGTAACCATGTGGAATGGTGAATACATTTTTTTTTTTACTCTCTTGACTAAAATTACCTAACATTACAAATACTGCAGGTATAGAATTTTTTTTCAGTTGGTATCTCTGTTGAAATACATATAGTCAGCTCACTGAATTTAAAGACATAAAATTTCATGATTTATTTTGTTGAGCCTTCTTATAAAATCAAACTCCCTTGAAATTTCAATGAAAAGCTAAAAGATGATTTTATACTTATGTGAGCTAATATATTAAAATATTTTTAGATTATTACTCAGGAGAATTCTTGATATAAAAAAAATTATCTATAGTATTTGTAACTTAAAAGTTAGTTATGCATAGAAAATAGCAGGAGAGCTCCATGTGTAGATGCAAAGCACAACAAAAAAAAAAATACAAAAAGAGGTATAGTACACCTTTACAACTACAAAACAAAAGAATAATTACTTGCTTCTGTATTGTTTTGTAATTTGATTTGCACTATACCTCTTTATATATTTTTCTCACTGAGATTTGCAACCATTGGTACTAAAGCCTGCTGACAACGCAGAGATCCAAGACTGATCATTCAATGTCCATTCCTTTACACATTCAATTATATCGCCCACCCTGTAGAATGGTGCCATTTGTCTTGACTCTCAAGTCTTCACTGGTCAAGAGACAGTAAAAAATTTATCAGAACATATCAGTTCAAATCTGCCAAACTTTTAGCAATACAGAAATATTTTAACTGGAACCACATAAAAGAAACGTTTGCTCTTGGATTTTTTTTTTGTCTTGGAACTCCCAAGTTTCCTGCATCCGTACCTTCCACATTTCAGCAGCTTCCTCTATATCTGAAGTGAATGCAGCTACTCTCTTATCTGTAGGCACCATAGTGTCCAAGAGAGAGCAGAAGGTGGACAGCCGATTTTCCCACCTTGACATTGTTACCACCTATTGGATGTAATGGAAGGTGAGGGATATGTTGAAAAAAAAAAGGTAACATTGGTTACAATTTTTTAAATCCATGAAAAATTCTATTTGAGAGATTATTTCACATGGTATGATTCACTGAGCATTAGCATTCAAAATAAAAAGCTTACAGCATAATCATATGCAGAAAAAGCAATTCAACCCATTGAAGCAATTTGTCCCAAATATGTTATCCTAAGCCATGGCCAATCTATATTCTTTAAATGCACTTTACTACAGTATGTCAATGTTCCTGAGAAATATTTTTGTGGTGCTTGTATTCTGTAGCTCCCCTACAGAAAAGTAGGAGGTGAAAAATGTGTTGTTTTTTTTTTCAATCCTGGAGTATCTACACATAAATTGTCAAACTTAGTGAAATATTTTTTTCCTGTGTCTAGCTTATGTCTACTGCCTCATCATAAATATCAAATTCGTTTAAGGCCTTTAGGAAATATTTATGCATTGTCAGCCCATATTTGCACCTGTTTGATGCCTCCATAGACAGATGCCTCTACACGTGAAGAGATAACCACAATGGGCTCCCAGGTGTAACGCAGGCGGAACTCATCGAGTTTGTCACTCCAACGAGATGCAAACATCATAATTTGACATGGCACGACTTGTTGTCGACGATTCTTGAGCACAAGTCGAAAATGTTGCATGATCTGATCCACCTGGAAAGAAATCAATTCAACAAAATAATGTTTAACTTTTATTTTGAAAACCATTTGTTAAACTCAGCAATTTTTTTTAATATTTGAATAAAAAATCATCATTTGGTTCTGACATAGTAACATTTCTTTCTCCTTTGAATGTAATTCACTCCGTTATGCAAAGGTGTAAGAAAATAATTAGAGTAAAAAGTAAGCTCTTCACTCTATCTTAGATTCATGAAGAATTTTATCCTTGTAAATAAGTTTAAATCTATGCAATTCCTTACCTGGTCGGCGAACCTTTTAGCTAGAATATCAGCATCATCCAAAACCTTTTGGGAAAAAACAACAGAATAATTTTTGAAAAGACAGACTATCAGGCGATATTTGCTAACAACCTCTCATTTTTATCATAAAAATTGCGGCTAAGAGATAAACGACTGGACAATACATGATTCCACAGATAAAAATTGCTCACTTAAGCAATATAATTCAGTCAAAGAGTTTCCTCACTGTGGAACTAAAACAAACTAATATTCCACAAACATCAGTGCACTTATAGATCGTAAATACTATTTGAATCATGTTTTGATGAGCATGATCTAATGCTAATAAATGGAAATGTATAATAATGCATAAAACAGCTTTAAAAAAAGAATAATTTTATCCCATACCATATGGCACAATCTTTGAAAGCTGGTCATCTCTTGTTCAAGCATGCGTAGCACACTAGCTGGTGTTGAGATGAGAATTTCGCAGCCTGTGATGAGTGAAGTCTGGGTCCAAAAAAAAAAGACCAGAATATTTTTGTACCTTGAACTTGACTAATAGTTTGTAATTAAAATCTTAAATACAACTTTGAAAATTTGATTTCATAAAAACATTTATTATCAATTGTGTAAATTATTTCAAAACTTTCTTTAGATTTGTCTGTCTGTGGCATTTGTAATAATAATTCTACCCGAAGTATGATGTCAGAATTTTAGTTTGAAAGCAAATATCTTGCCTCATTATAATTTTTTTTAATTGTCTTTCTGATCATTGCTTTAAGTTAATAATCTGCAAAACTGTCAATATTACCAAAAACTGATGCAGACCTTACCAGAAACATATTTCAAGACCATTCTTCCTATAACTGACAAAAAATGCAATCTTTCAAAGCTGTGTATTTCTGTTTTCAATGCAAATGCAGGTAGAGGTTTATGGACTGTTAAAAAATATCTAATGCAAGATAATCTAATTATATAGCATATCAACTACTGCATTGCTTGAAAAATAACATTTCTGTCAGGTCACCATTTCACCAGTTTTCTAAAGATAAGAACATATTCCTTCATAAAGATTGGCCTAGTAAATCTCTCTCTCTCTCTCTCTCTCTCTCTCTCTCTCTCTCTCTCTCTCTCTCTCTCTCTCTCTCTATCTCTCTCTCTCTCTCTCTCTCTCTCTCTCTCTCTCTCTCTCTCTCTCTCTCTCTCTCTCTCTCTCTCTCTCTCTCTCTCTCTCTCTCTCTCTCTCTCTCTCTCTCTCTCTCTCTCTCTCTCTCTCTCTCTCTCTCTCTCTCTCTCTCTCTCTCTCTCTCTCTCTCTCTCTCTCTCTCTCTCTCTCTCTCTCTCTCTCTCTCTCTCTCTCTCTCTCTCTCTCTCTCTCTCTCTCTCTCTCTCTCTCTCTCTCTCTCTCTCTCTCTCTCTCTCTCTCTCTCTCTCTCTCTCTCTCTCTCTCTCTCTCTCTCTCTCTCTCTCTCTCTCTCTCTCTCTCTCTCTCTCTCTCTCTCTCTCTCTCTCTCTCTCTCTCTCTCTCTCTCTCTCTCTCTCTCTCTCTCTCTCTCTCTCTCTCTCTCTCTCTCTCTCTCTCTCTCTCTCTCTCTCTCTCTCTCTCTCTCTCTCTCTCTCTCTCTCTCTCTCTCTCTCTCTCTCTCTCTCTCTCTCTCTCTCTCTCTCTCTCTCTCTCTCTCTCTCTCTCTCTCTCTCTCTCTCTCTCTCTCTCTCTCTCTCTCTCTCTCTCTCTCTCTCTCTCTCTCTCTCTCTCTCTCTCTCTCTCTCTCTCTCTCTCTCTCTCTCTCTCTCTCTCTCTCTCTCTCTCTCTCTCTCTCTCTCTCTCTCTCTCTCTCTCTCACATCTCTTTGTTGTTTCAATTTTATCTCCCCAAATCCCCGTCATTGAAAAAAAAATTATACAAGTTTGCTTACCGATTCTGTCTCCTCTGTTCCACCAGCATATAACACAAGAGGACGTATTCTTTTCTGCATTATATTTTTGTGGTCAGTGAAAAGTTTTATCACTTCAAAAATATCTCTAGCTTTCCTTGATGTTGGCACCACAATAAGTGCTAGGGGCTGCAAAGATAACCATTTCATACAAATTTTCTCTAAACTCAACAATGAATTGACCGAGATTATAATGTTAGGGCTCACTATATAAACAATAATCATATGAAATAAAAGGAAGAAGAAACATAATAAAGAAAATATTAAATGTCTCTAGGTAATATTTGACCACAGCTTCTTGATGGAGGGTAATCTGTAACAATAAAATAAAGTTCACGAAATATTTATTCAACAAGACAGCCAGCATGAATCTAAATAGCTTACAAACAAAAGGAAAAAAAAAAAAACAACTCCAGTCATTTTCAAAACAAATTTAATATGTACACACTCCCACTTTTTTGAAAAGGCATATAAAAAGGTTTTCATAAGGTTTGAAGGTTTTTAAAACTCCACCAGTTAGTAATTAATCTATAAAAAATTTTCTTGCAAAAATTTTTCATATACTACAAGATAAAAAGTTGAGACTGTTATGGCTATTATTTATATGCACTATTGAACTATTTTAGGTAAGTCAAACTTATAATGTTATAGGAGCGTAGAAAAATAACTGCTAATCAGCAGCAAAAAAAAATAGACTCAGCTTACCCCTTTTCCTCTAGGCAAATCAATATACATCGTCTTATCAGTGAGCAGAGAGACTACAGCAGGAATATATGCTGTACTTTTTCCCTTCTCGGGTGGACAGACACCAATAATGTGGCGGCTTGCAAGAGCTGCAGGCCATACAAAGCCTTGTATACTGTGAGCATTCCTCACTTCTAAAGTATTTTCCAATACCTGTAAAATGTAAAACAGCATTAGGTCAGAACATTTTTTTCTAGTCAAGCTACATTTAGGAGTAACTTTGCCTTTGAGCAAAGGGGATATTTTTTGCATATACATCTTTGCAAGAGATGTGTATATCATTGGTTCATTATTTCCTCTAAAAAAACTGTATCTCTTCCTATCTTGAGTAAATCTTCTGGAACAATTAGGCATTCATTTAAATAAATGCATATCATTTTATTGCAGTAACAACATCAGGTGTATGCTTACTGAAATTTAGAAGGTCAGAGTATTCTAAAAAAAAAGCTTTACCTCCTTCACAGTTTCCTCAAATGGCACATCAGCAACAAAACAAGTTATGGGAAGTGGGCTTTTTCCATGGACCAGCACACCAAACATAGGCCGTGGCACAGGTTGGTCTGGTCTGGTAACCTAAATTTAAAAAAAAAAAGAAAAAATTTTTTCTTCAACTGTAATTAAATCCCTTACTGGTAAAATTTATGACATAGTCACATAGTGACCAGGTTAAATTAATCCACACATTTATTCATATTGGGATATTAGCGAAATGAATTTGATTAAATAACTAGATGAGTTCCCCAGACAATTCTAATCATCAATCTGAAATTCCAACTTTATTTTCCTCTTTCCATCTCCCTAGAAAGCAACTTTATTTTCAGGTCTTTGTACAAAGACATTAACTTAAGAGTCTTTTGAAATTGCATTTTTGGGAATAAATTGATTTTTTTTTTCAAATTAAAAGGCAAGAGATATTTTACATATACTCACAGCAGGATATCTTTCTGTGTGTCCACTGTTAAGTTGCAATTCCCGAAGAAACCTGTGAATATAAATGTTTAATATAAATGAGTACTTCCAACAGCCTAATTGTCAAATGGTTTTTAGTTTGACCAAAATTTTCTTGTTAATACTATTTTCTGGTTGAATTTTTATTTTTATTTTTTCTTTACTTTGTGTTCTTTTATTCAACAATAAATATAAATGCCTCTATAATCACCATCGTCCATTTCATATTTCTTTTTTTTTTTTAATTATTATTATTTTTGCACTCCTATCACATTGTCTTTTGAGGCTATGGTTATATTGAAAATACACTGAAACAAAAGTCATATTTTGACATTATTTAGTATCGCAACTCTTACATACTATCTTTGAAGAAAAAAAATTGGATATATTATTAAAATTGCATTATTATTCTTAAAAACCTAACTGAAATAAAAGAAAGAATAGTCGTTTCATTGCTTGAATTGTCAATAACTTTTTATCAGGATGGGCACACTGCAGCCCTCTTCATGCATGCAATTCTTATGAATCTTTTCCTTTAAAGTTTATTCAATTTTTGCTGTTTTCACATTATGGGAAACAAAAAAGGGTCATATGTGTCTATTTACAAATAAAAAGTTTGATTGCACAAATTGGCAGGGATCTTGAGGCATTACTTTGGAAAATAAATATATATAATTGACCTCATTCCGTTCACAGATACCTAAAAATGTGACAGTTTGACATCTGACACAGCAGATTAAAGAAAGACTGAGAAGCATATCTTTATATACTTTAAAGTTTGCACCATTGATCAATAAAGTTTAAAAGATCTCCAAACATTTACCATCAACAACAAATACATTTTCATATTCAATCTGTTTTGAGACCCAGCAGACCCCTCCTTTTATTCTATTTTGATTGAAGATTTTAAAAAAGCCATAGACTATAAGAAGCAATGAAAAGGAATTTAAAAAATTAACTTGCTTATCTGTTCTTATAATTACCTCCTGAATTAATTTTTAACAAGTTTAATTAATTTTTTTTCAATATTATAACAACAGTAACTCTTGTATGGTCCTTACCGTCTTCCTTGCGCTTGACCTCTTGCTACACGCACAGCATTGTCCCGTAGGTCTGGAGCTGCAGTTTTTAACAAAGTCTGTATTTTGGCTGACATGGGTTTCATTTGTTTATTTACTTCTGACAGCCTCTTTTCCATAAATGCATCTCCAGATTTCCTACAAATGTAAAATCATATTATTTTTAACAGAAACCTAAGATTGCTCATTTTAAAAGGCAGCTCATAAAGAAAAGAATTAATGTGCATCTATCAATTCATCAATACACAAAGAAAAAAAAAGTAGTGATTTGATTTGGTATGTCAGTTTTGGCACAAACAAAATTAAAGTTATACATATTTGTTCAGTACACCCAAACCCTATTTTTTTTCTCTGAAAATAAAGAAACCTTTAAACTTAAAGCAACAAAAAGTCATAGGAAAAGTTTCAAGAATACTCTTTTGAATTTTTTTGTTGAAATTAGCTTTAATAATTTGACTAAAAGAAGCAAATTAAAACATTTTCTTTATTTCTTTCTAAAAAACACTCTGATTAACTACTTCACAGTTTACCCTAGAGTGCTTAAAGCAAAAAAAAGGCAAATATGCAAAACTGAAACTAAAAAAAAAAAGTTTCAAGATGCAGCTTCAAATTTCTTAGGAATAGTAAATAAAACATCAATCATGCTAGATTCAAACACAACTTCTATCCTTCATTCTCTATTACCATTTCAAAAAGTTATGTTGTCATGTGCTCATGGGTCTACACAGTCTTGGGAATAAATAGATCATCTGATGTCTATAGGTCTGAGATTTCTCAGGCAAAGCTTTCAACCGATTGATCTTTATTATCTCTTTTAAAATTGTATTACAGTGAACATCATGCGACGTACCTAAAACGGGTCCTTGTTCCTGAACTTGGAGAAGTTATTGAATTTCCACCATCAGATGAAAGTTGTTTTGTATCAGCCACACTTTGGGAGTACAAAATGTATAAAACACCATCTTTCTGTATTAAATTTAAAGGCTTCTAAAAATCATTGTTCAAGTTTCAACTGCTGCATTCTTTAAACATACTCCAAAAATTTAACACACTATCTACGTTCAGATGAAATAGTTGTCCAGGTAAATTTAAAATATGGAAATTTTCAAATGAACAAATGATTAGAAAGGTTTTACCTTAGAGAAAAGTAAATTATTTTTGCTCTAAAAATATCCTAATGATTATAATTAGTTAATACAAAAGAAATCAAGAAGAAGATGAAGAATTATAGCAGTCAGGGATTTTCTAACTCACTGAGAGTCAGATATCACTGAATTTGCATTGTGTATCATACTTAAAGCAGTATATTTTCTGGTTTTTCTCTGTGTTTAAAGTTGTACAGACTTAACAATTTTCTTCAAGGAGAAATTGAAGTTTTATTCTTTGAAACAGTACAAAAATGAGAAAGAAATATACTTTTTGATTCACAGTGTTTTTATAAATTCACAGTCCTCATCACAAAATCTAATACATCATAAAAAAAAAAACTTGATTAATTGAAAAGCAAAATTAAATGCACTACCTGAGATTTTCTGGTTCCTCTTCTTGAACACTGGGTTGGACTGTCGGTGAGGAGTTATTTAAAGTCATTGAGTAAAGCACCATGCTAGGCACAGATTTGGCTTTGAAGTCACACTCAAAAGAACCTGAATGATCTGAATGGTACCCATTGAGAATTGGCTCTTCTTTAGAAGGATCAATCTGTGGAGTTATCTGGGTCTGCAAGTTAGGTGGTGAAAGACAAACTGATCCTTTTGGAAAGCCTGGCCTTTTATCTGGTTGTGGTGCAAACAAGACTCTCCCTCGACCTTGTAAGAACTTTTGGAAAGATAAAGCTTGAGGAGATGAATGTTGCGTGAACATTGAGGGTGTTGACCCAGTTTCTGATGATGATGATGATGATGAAGATGATACCAAGGGTGATTTTATTGGTGATACAGTGTTCATTTGATTCTCCATACAAGCCAAAACCTCACATGAATTACCTTCGTGAACCAAAGTATCTGATTTCACAGATAATGGTGAATGTGACAATGGAGGAAATTTTTCTGGACTTGAGATACATTTCTTAAAAAATTCTGCAACAGGAGGCTCTAATTCATTGATAAGAGGTGGGCGAATGTCATTATCTTGAAATATCTCAGAGCCATCCAAAGACTCTGCACCAGATAAAATGTTCTCAACAAAGCTTTTTGCACGCTTTAAGTCATCATTAGTGATCAGAGATGGGCATTCATCTTGTTGATGAGTAATGGATTTCCCATCTTCAGTTAACTTGTGATTATGGGTGTTATTTCCAAAATGTTGCGATTTATTGTGGCTTTCCATTATTAGAGATGGCATATCCTTAAAATCTGACACAGTATCCTCATATGAAACATTTTCCAATCCAGAAATTGATCCATCATGATGTGGCTGAACAAACGATTTATCTATTTTGAAAAAAAAAAAACACAAGGAAAAAAAGGTAATAGTTTCATGTTAAGTCAAAATGTTCATTGTTTTGTTTATTTCAGACTTTTATTCCCTGAAAGCTTTGCAATATTTTCAAGAATTTCATGTACACAAAGAAAAGCCCTAATGAAATTTGCTCTCTATTCTAGTTTTTATTATCATTACACTTTTTTTTTCAATTCCTTCACAGTTTAAGACCTAGATCAAGCTTTATTGACTTTTTTCCTCTTCACTTTTTAGGTAGAATTTACTACTATATTGCTTAAATTTGTATATTTTTCAAACCATTTACAATGATATTTATCTCTTAACCACTAGTAGAACTCTGAACTCACATGTGCTTAACCTAACAGTCTCATTAAATACTTTGAACATATATAAAACACAGTGAAAAGCAGGATATACTTTTAAAATCATTTGCACATTTCTATGTCAGTTTTTGATTTTCCAAATAGATCAGGGAAAAAGACCTCAAGGCCTGGTGAAGAAAACGTAAACTGTTCATATTGACAATGCACAAAGTCCTACAGCATAAAATGTTGTTTCAATTTTTAATCTGCTGCTTTATCAATCCAATAACTCTGTCAAATAAAATAAAAACTTACCTTCTCTTTCAGTTTGTAGGGCATAATTTTCTTTTACAAGGACATCATTAAAACACACTGTGCGATGCTTGGTGTTCATTAGAAGGCGGACATAGAGTTTGTCTGAATCTTGTTCAATTACATCAATCTGGTACTTGCGACAGGCTTTATAATGAATGAGAAAGCACAAAAATAGTTACAAAAATTCATCCTTATTAAGGCAATTCATCTATTTTTTTTATCTTTTTTGTTAACAAAATTTTGGAACCAAAAAGACAATTTTTAAATAATATCTGACCACTAAGGAAAAGAATTCAACAAAAGAGAAAACAAACAATCTTGTTATGAACAGATGTTATTTAAAAAATATGTCACCTGTGGCAAGTATTGTTATAAAAAAGAGATCATACATATTAATGAGCTTTGTTATCTTTAGCTAAGAGGTTAGAGCTTTAAACTTAGAATAATTGAGTTTGAAACCAAAACTATACTCATCATTGTTTGCATTTTATACCACAATTTTCTCAGCCTATCCAGTTTTTACGGACCCTTAAGTTGGTGATAAAAGCCAAAGCATGATTGGAATGTCATTTTTTCCACTTATCACTACTTTATCTGAGTAAAACTTCAGCTATTAGGTGATTCTAGGCCTTAGACAGGATCTTTTTTTTTTTAAAACAATTAAGTGATTGCAAAAAAAGTTAGTCCTCACCCACAGTCATTTTAGCTTTGCATTTGCCCTATATTTAAAAATGTCGAGACATGACACACAAATATCTCAAAAGGTGGAAAAAAAATGCATTGATCATTTATTGTACCATAAAAATGCTTTATTTCGAAAGGCAATGCACTTGCAGCATATACATACTATCAAATGTTCTTCTCATGAATTCAGAGGCAGATGAATCCCATTTTCCACATGGCCTGGACAAGAAGAAAATTTGAAAGTAAATTAGAAAAAGAATATTTACAGCTGAGCTTGCTTATCTCAAAGATTTTTACAGAAAAAAAATCACTCCCATTCTTGTGAAATTTGAGAAAAAGAGAAAATTTATGCCTTTAAGGCATTTTAAGTTATACACAATGTGATCTTCCTTGTTTTGGTGCGCTATAATAAGGAAAATCCTGTCCACACATAAACTGTACCTTAAAATTCAAACTCATCAGGACACTGCTAAAATGCATTCTGTCAAACATAATGAGGTGAAAAAGTGCTCATGCACTTGTCTCATTTGTTCTGCTTCTTAAGCATCTCTTTCATCTTGTTCATATTTCTTTTAATTTCTTATTTTATTTTTATTTTGACATCTATCATGAGATCATCAGCATCTTCATAACCCTAAATCTAGATTCAGGGTTATGTTCATTCATGTGCCATCAATATGGCAACCATTTGTTCTTTAGCTTATTTCACACTTTAGTAGGCTACCAATAAATTTATGTAATTCACAGATTCTGAGACAGTGAGACAGAAGATCTGAAATTGACATAGGATTTTTAAGTGACGTCAACCACAATGCCGATCCTGTAAAGAGCATACAGAGTTACCACATTAAAAGACATTGTTGAAAATGTCAGCCGTCAATACCTGAGATAGCAACGTATTTATTTAATGTATTCATAACATTTCTAACTAACTTCAAATAATAAAATATCATTTATGACTCTTAATCAAGACAGCTATTACCAAGTAAATCACTTTAAGATAAAGAAAAGTGATTTGTACTATTTTGATGTCAGTGGACTCCACTGCATGCTTTTTTGTTTCTTTCGTATATTTCTTGGTTTTTCTTTTTTTTTTTAAAAAAAAAAACAAACATTTCAATTGAGATATTCAATGCAATGAAGAGTAGTAACTACTGTATAGAATATGTTTGAAAGCAATTCAGCTAATTGGATATGACAATATGTTTCAAAAGCAGTGTTTTTTAAATGTTGCCACAGTTTGTTTTATTTGGGATGATCTTACACTATCTACATCAATCTTGTCACCACAGTGGTTTTTGTTTTACCTGTTTTCCACTTTGAGGCCTGAGTAACTTTCTTCCACTTTCAGAGAGAGTGGCTGAATACCCCACAAACTGCAGTGAAGTACTTGTGGTGGCACCGTTGTGTATTTGGGAGAGAGTTTCATCAATCTTTTCAAAATAAAAATGAAACAATTAAGTTCACTGATAAAGCAAAAAACATCATTAAAAATGCACTCTAAATACATGAAGATAATGATTATGGTATTTAAACAGATTTACATATTCAGTCCCATGATCCCCTCATTCCCTCTGAGAAGAATAGGGGTCAATTCATGGCATTGATAAAAAGCAGTAATTACACTCACATTATCTTCTAACATTACCACAAAAAGAAATAAAATTACAACATATAAGATGGTATAAAACATTCCATAAATAATTTTAAAATTTCAAACAATACTGAATTAATATCATTGAAATATGCTCATAAGTAAATTAATATGTGTATATGTATTTTGTATTTAAAATAGCAATATGAGAGAAAAGTTTCATACAAAAATTAATGTTTTACTTTGTCAAATTTATTTTTCCTGTTCAATGCAGCTTCCTATTCTAAATCAGGTTGAAAATAAAATCACTTTGAATGGTCTAAAACTGAAATTATCAGAATCTCCAACCATACAATAATGAGTGAACTCAGAGGATTTTAAAGTTTAACCTAAGAAGTAATAAGAGCGGTTGCTGTAAAATGGTTGCTTCCCTTTTACGAGATCCAAACCCAGGTTTTCCACAATATTTTTGTTAAAAAGGAATTTTAAATTGTTCCCTTAATACATTTTGGGAAAAATGAAATAAAGGCTTTGCCACTTCCTACATTTAATAAATTTTAAATTTCTGGATGTCTTGAACCATGATTAAAATCTCTTTGCAGCTGTGTTTATGTCATCTTTCCTCACTACTTCCCCTGCCACATGACCTTATTCACTTTCCCAGGTAATTGTTTGGTCTATATGTTATGATGCTAAGCATTCATTACGGAAATAAATGTCAGTTTCATAATGAAAGATTTATGATTTCAAACAGATACTTAACAATACCAATACAAACAGTAGCTAAACAGTCATGAACAACCATTATTGTATGCAGTAATAACTACTCAAATGAATCCTTGTTGGCTCAAACTATGTTAGTCATCAAAAACTACCTACTATTTTAAGATGTAAAGTGTAAATTTTCTTATTTCTATCAATAGATATACTTGCCTCTGCACTGGTGCTTTTTCATGAAAACCTTTATCTATCAAGTAGCACCTGGAAAAAAATTATGTAAAATAAATAAGTATACTCAACACTATATTTAAATCACTGATGAAGTATAAGTTCTCACTATTTGTTTTGGACGGTTTAGTTTGATTAAGTTTACAAAGAGAAATATACACACAGTCCCTACTGAAATGGTAAAAATAATTTTAACATGGTAACAAGTACTTAAAGATCATTGGTTAATTTAAAATACTAACTATCTATTACATAAGTGCTAAGATCTAGAACAATTACATATGTAAGAAAACTTCAGCTCTAAGGCAGCAATCAAAAGCATACCGAAAAATGATGCAATCTCAGCCCCTTCTTCCCCTCTACATATTAAATTTTATCTACCATACATTTGACTCAAATAAATATGATTGGCAGAAAATTTAAAATTGCATTCTGTGTTTATATAATTTTTTTTCATACTTTTATATGCAAATAGTATATGAAAATGCAATGCAATTCAAACTTTAAAAAAAATGCTTAATTGTTGAATGTGTATGACTTAAAATAAATCCCTGCATATTGTGTAAATAAATATACACATATACGTGCCAGTAAATATGAAACTAAAAATCTGTGTAACTAAGTAAAAAAGATTTTCGAATACCAAGCATATTGTCCTTTGCTTTTTTCTAGCCATGAATCTACTTGAACCCTATGCCACCTGTTGTCCTCACGTCTAAGAAAAGCACAGATTTCTCCCTATGAGAAGAAAAATAAAAAGTACAAAATTTCAACAAAATCTCTTAAGCAATTGAAAATACTGTTACATTTGTTATCATCTATTCAGGCCTCTTCCTTTATGTAAAAAGACTTAGAAAATAAAAATTGGGATAAACATTTTATACCAACATTTGCAAACAGGTTTTCATGAACAAAGTCAAATACAGAAAAATTAAATCTCATAAACAGCCAGAAGACTATTAAAATCTGAAGGTTTTGATCAATCCAGATCTTTTGGTCCAGGTAAGTAAAGCATAATAGCATTGTGGATTTGATATACCTTCTTAGAAAAGTATGTAGAGTAAAAGTTTTCTTTGAAACTCTGAGAAATGCTCTCAAATAAAAAAAAAACAACTGGAAAAGATTCATGTTTGACACAAACCTTTACTAAGTCTACATTTTTAATTAGGTATTCATCTAAAACAAAGGGAGCTATAAAAAAGAGGTGGGGGTGAACAAGCAGCCCTGTGATAAAATGCTAAATAATAAATTTGCAGCAACTCTTAATATTGAATTCAAGTGTTGCCATCAAAGAGGATATGATTTCTTATTTCCAAACCTCTACTGGTTCATATCAGGACAATCACTTTATTGAGTTTCCAGAAAAAAATGATTGATTGCAATATCATGTATTGTCAAGCAATTAAGTTCAGATGATGAAAGGTGATTCAGTTACCAGATCTCCTTAAAACTAAAGGGATGTTCTTTATGATGAGCTGTCTGATGTATGAGGAGGTCAGATAAAAGGACTTATCTTGTCTTTTCTGCTCAGACTAAAGAATATGTATGATATGCTTCGAGAGACCTCGGGTCAATTGGCAAAGAGTGAACTGTATAAAACAATCAAGCACATCACAAAAAATGCATGGCATAAAAATAAAAATAAGACAAAATATCCATGCTGCAGCAGGACTTTTGAAATTCAAGTTTTCCCAGTTGATCAGGGAGTCATGATTTTTTTTAATTATTCCCTTCTTGATTTATCATAAATTGAGTTGCAGAGAAAATAGTTTTATAAACTGACATAGAAGGTAAATATTATATTCTGAAAATTTGTTGCTTTGCAGCTGATTTAAGTGGAGGTAACCCCACCCCCCTTTTTTTTCTTAAACGATTTTCATGCACTTCCATTTTAATTGCCATGTATGGTAAATAATTATTGGCATCCTGTATTTGATTTCTTTTATTGAAACTCAAGGTTAACAATGGAAATGCTGAGTTAAAAAGTCACCTTGAAGTATGTGCCTTAGCTTAAAACAAGTAATTGAATTAATGAATTTGAATGTTTCATGTGCTGAAGATGGAAAAGGTGACAGGTAAAATTTGGTGTAAAATATGAGATGAAGATTATTAAAACATTCATTTGCACAGAATTCTTTCCGGTATCAAGAGCCCATTTTATTTGGTGTCCAAAAGGCACGTTTTTCAAACTGGAATCAGAGAAATAAAAAATCACACACGCAAACAACAAAGAAGAGAAAGGAAAAAGATCTGCAGCCTGTTATATTTATGACAGTGTATGATGTATGCATATGGAACCTACTTCATCAGGTCGCTGAGCCATAGTTCCCTGCTCCATGAGAGAGTTTAGAGCTGCATTCATACTTTCCATCATTTGTGTAAAACCAATGGCCTCAGCTGAATTATCTGTACATTCTACTGCCAGAAAGTCCCATGGACTCCTTATCTAAAAGGAAAAAGCATGAACATTTTAAAATTAATTATTTGGAATTTGTTCTCATAAAGCAATTTTAAAATCACTTTTTATTTTTTTTTAATCGCATATAAACTTAATTTGTATTAAAGTCATGCATTTTGAAATCTAAATTTTAATTTTGAAAACTTGGTTACAAAGTTATACTTGTGATCTAAACTAGATCTAGATCCAGAGAAAGGCAAGAAAAGTGATTTTTGTTAACATTATTTCTTTACACTTTACTTACCTCTAATATCTTCACATCCAGAGTGTGAATATTTGTTGCCATTTCAAAGCTTTCTCTTTTCTTCTTGACGGATAGATCTAGATCTAGATCTAGATCCTCAGAGATTTCTAGGTAATATAGAATCTAGATATCGATCTGGATTAAACAGGCCATATGTAATTTACTTTATAGATATCTAGATTAGATGCTTATAATAATATAATAGATCTATAGGGCAGGGATTGACCATGCCTATATCTAGATCTAGATCTATTTAATTACTAATTGGTAGGCCCACATTCTATCTAAAGATCTGCTGATCTACATATAACCTCGACGTACACTTAAATTTAGATCTACACTTCTTTTAGAGGAACAACAACTTGATAATTTTGTGTCTGCGTTATAGATCTAACGTTTACTGTATTTTTAAATTTAGAAATAATTTGTTATATTCTATGTTGTGCACTAAAATAATATCCAGCTGCCAAAGTCCCTATTCCGAGTTCCCTCCTCGCCGTGAAATAAGTTTCAGTTTCGGTATCATTTAATAAAGTTGTCCAGGTTCTGTCTATCTTGAAAGGTCAAAGCGCAAAGTAGTTTTTTTTTTTAATTATATCTAACTTTTTTTTTTTTGTATATTTTTGTTTGTTGTTGTTCATAATGTTGTTGTTCTTTTTTTTTTTTTACTTAATGTACAGAGGCCCGTCTTTGTTGGATGTGATGCAAGCAAGGGTGGATTTGGAGCGTTTTTGTTTCAAGATGATCAACCTGCATAAATTATATATGAAGTAAACAACTATATTTCCCGTATCTGGATGCGGATGATCTGAAGATATGAAGATATATATATATATATATTTGTGGGCTAATGGCTCCTCAAGTGACTGCGTGACATTTCAGTTAAAGGAAAACTTCTGTGCAAATAAACGCCATTTCAACTTTTCTTCGTGCATTGACATAAACCGCTAGGTAATTTTTGTTGTTTTCTTACGTTACAATTGGCCTGACATCACATCAAACTCATTAAAAAAAAAACAACTCAAGTGTAGGACTTTAAAATAGACAAATTCATTACTTGCCTGCCATGATATATAAAATATCTTTCTGTCCACTACTTTTGTCCCTCCCTCCCTCCCTACCCCCCCCCCCCCCTCTCTCTCTCTCTCTCTCTCTCTCTCTCTCTCTCTCTCTCTCTCTCTCTCTCTCTCTCTCTCTCTCTCTCTCTCTCTCTCTCTCTCTCTCTCTCTCTCTCTCTCTCTCCCTCTCTCTGTGTCTCTCTCTCTCTCGCAATCTCTCTATTTTTATGTCTCTCTTGTGACCACCCTTCATCTATGGTACTATTTCTCTCACTCCTCTCTTGGCACTTGTCTCATTTGTCTTTCTTGCATTTGTTTTTCTTAGACTCTCTTTCCCGGTTTCTAAATCCAACTGCTCTCTATCTAATTAAATCTCTTTCTGTGTCGCTCAACTTTTCTTTTTTGTTCTTTATTTCTCTCTTTCATTCTCCCCTTCTGCCTTCCTTTATTTTAACTTTCTCTCAACCTTTTCCTCTGTCTCAGAATACACAAAAAAAGATCAGTTAGAACGAGGCTTTCACAGAAGAGGGGTAAGATCGGCTGCTTTGAAGCCATTCAGGATTTCTGTTGATAATTTTTTCGTACTGTTCGTTCCTGACATGAGAGTACCAACTGTGCAATAAATTTATCAGAAACGACCAGTATAGTCGGCACGACTTCTCTGTGATATAGATCGAAACAAGGTCTCTCGTGTCCACAGACTTTAATTATTCATTTTATAATTTTTTGTGCACGACTCCAGGGGTCAGCCGCAAATCACAGAGATAAAAGAGAAGCGAGCAGCCCAAAGATCAGAAACCGCCTTGACTCCTCAAATAATTTCAAAATTTTATCTTTAAGTATGTATATGAACAAAATAACTTGTGCATTGCCATCGTTAATTTTGAGAGTCTGATTATAAAAGCTATAACAGATTTGTCATTAGGAAGGACAATTAGAGGTAGAAGTGTCACTCTCATGCAGGACTATATAGCCCAGCAAACAATAAAGTTCGAAAACGTTTGCTGTTTCCGTGAACAATCGTCTGTCAGTTTCTGTTTAAATGGATCAGCATTTCCCAGAAAATGCGGGTAGATAGCTGCATGCTGCTATTAGCATGATATAAGCAATTCTCTCAGAACACAGAATATAGGACGGGCGATATTATAGTTGAGTATTACCAATTTTTTGTGCAACCTAAGAAAATGAGTATACTGCGCATCATTTGTTCCAGGCTTTTAAAACGTGCTGTTATTGTATGGATAGATTTGAAAAGTTTAATCTCAATAGTAACACTCATTTATTTTCCCTTTATCTTGTAAACTTTTAATTCTTTTGTAGGTTTTTAACAAAAACTTTAGACCTATGTCGCTTAAAAGCATTAAAAGAGACACGCCCTTCTTTGGTTTATATACGCACGGAGGCATTGAAAGAGGTGACCTCGTACCAGCCAGGAATCGAGAAGAAAGGGTGATGGCATCGGTGCTACTTTGGATACATTTATGATCTTGTATTTATTGAAAGTAAGTGCGGTAAATTAGAGTCCCTAAAATTATGATTTAGCGCCATGTTCCTACATTACGTTCTTTCTTTTATAATGTTACTTTTTAATTTTTTTTTTTTTTTTACGTTTTATTCATATCTAATCTAGCAAAATCAGTATCACAGGTTTGGCCCAAAATGAACACCAATTGAATTTTAAGCAAAATTAAAGAAGAAACAAATGCACATTAAAAATGCACAGATATAACAGGATGCTTGGAATCATTGTCAACAAGTAATCTAGATTATCCCATTCCCCCTACAGCTTATTTGCCAGAGATATAGGCGTATGGGACATCGAATTTGTTATATTTTAGAGCCTCCGCCTGAAAAAACATATCATTTAAAGGGCTGTTTATTGAAAACATTGGAAGAATATTAAAGCCTCGAAAAAAATCAGAGAATCGAAAAATATGTGGAAGGTTTGTTGTCAGATCGTGTATAATAATCCATCAGACAAAATAACAAGATAGCTATAGAAATACATGTAGATAGTTAGGGGAGGTAAAGCAGTTGAGGGGTGTGAATCAACATCTGTGGTTTGGAGAAACGTTTATGGCATAGTTGTCCATTACTAGTACTACTCGACTAGGCTTGACTCGTACAAATGGTGTACATTATCAACGTTACACCACCTAATGAAATCTTTTGCGTTCAAAAACACATCAACTTTCTGTGTAAAACATTTTAGCCTTAAACTTGATCATGGCGACCTCAGGCGTGCGCGAATGTACTTTGAAAGATCTGTTCAAACGCTTAGAAGAGAACATTAACATCGTAACCCACCAGATTAAAGGTGAAAAAAGTAACACTTTCTATTTAACGGCTTGTCTAAAATATTCGAGAAGCGTAGGCAAAGTATCCAGTGGTTTGTAAAGGTTTAGATCTAGTCGTTTTTTACTTATAGATCTAGATTTTTTCCTAATT
The DNA here is from genome assembly GCA_033675545.1 of Elysia crispata. Taxonomy (NCBI): domain Eukaryota; kingdom Metazoa; phylum Mollusca; class Gastropoda; family Plakobranchidae; genus Elysia; species Elysia crispata. The sequence continues at coordinate 1,940,097 of JAWDGP010006989.1, forward strand.
ATTAAGGCATTACTCCTATTATACAATGTTGCATGCTATGTCGAAATGCCTCTTAAGGGCCATATTCATTAGCGAAAATAACTTTTCAACAATCATAGGCTAATTCATGCTCTTGACAAGAGCAAAAATGTATCAAAGTTCTTGAACAAGATAACGTCATTCGTGAGTGAGATTTTTAAAACTAAGACTGTTAAAAGCATTTGAACAATCGGAAGTCCTACCCTTTATTTTCCCTTCTTTTAAATACTTAATCAGCATTTAAAATTGAGGTTTTTACTCTGTCAGGTTAAGAGGGCAGCACATACTGTAATTAAATACAGGTATTATTGCAGTTATCGGCCCAACTCACTTTAAGCTTTAAAGTTGTATTTTTCTAAATGAATTTGACATGCTGAACACGAATATGAAGTTTTTATATGTTGCAAGTAAATACTTTTCAAGATATAAGCATTTTTGTGTTGCTCTAAAATCCCATTAAACTACAAGTTTCAAATTAGTGGAGAAACATTTTATTGCAAAGCCTACGGTGAGTTGGGCTGATAAAGTTCTGCAAATTTACCTTAAAATACATTTGTTGAGGCTTTTCATGCTGTTTTCACTCTTCAGGTGGTGAAAGGAATAAGGAGGGTAAAAAGTCCTATCAGAGAGAAAATTATTGGGGCAGTGTAGGTAAGTGCATGTCTAAAAACATTTTGCAATTTTCATAAGTGCTGAAAATAATTATAATGCATTATAAATTTTCAAGGGTTTAGAGAATCAATCATTATTTAGTACATGTATTTCTTTGAAATGATATTTATTGAGATTTTTTTCCATGAGAAATCTAATATTCATGAATCAAAATCTGTCCTATCAAAGATGTTAAAATCTATAAAAAGCTTCCAGCTTAGACAACTGTTGGTTATGTCAAATATGGAATATTCTGAGTGTGAATGGAATCAGCTTTAATTTGCTAAAATATAACTTGAATAAATATGATTTATTTTGTACAATAATACCAAATACATGTAGATGTATATATTTCTACATTGTACTTTAGTTGCCTTTCTTTCTTTTTTTACATTTCATTTTCAGATGCTGTCTTTAAAATGCTCTCATCTGAAACTACAAAATTATCATTGGCCTTTTCAAAGATGCCATTTCCATCTGTGAAGGTAGATTTTTTCAGCATGTTAAGTTTATTGTGCACATATAGAAAAAATACAGTTCTTGCTGGTTACGAAATATTGAAATACAAGGTATAAATAATTATTGTGTTCAGGACTGTGAGGATTAGATTGACATTTGATTGCTTGCTTTTAACTATGCTTTTGAAAATGTTAAGGCAATGTTGTCTATTTCAAAGCGATTTCAAAATTGCTTTTCGTCAATCAAACATGCTGTTTTTGGGTAATAAAATGATTGTATTGCAAAAAATTTATGGTTAGCAGGTTTGTTTGCTTATTTATTTTTATACTTATTTTCTTTTTTAAGATAGGATAAACACAATTTCACAATATAGCTAATAACAATGATGAACTCAGACCAATTTAAGATATTTTATTAAGATTGTGAATCTAACATAAACTTTTGGTAATTTTTTAAATTCCTTTGTAAACCATTTGTTTTACAGAATACAGAGGCAATGGTCAGTGAACTGGAGAAACGGATTCTCACTCTTGTGTCTCTCTACTACTCTTTACCATTATCTGAAGGTCTACAAAATCTAATTTATCTTTATGTATATCAGAGGAAAGGCTAATTTACCTCTGTCCAAATCACTTAAGAATAGCATAGGGCGAATGCATAATATTTTGCGAATTCTGATTCTGATCCATATCATAATTTGATGCAAGCTTTTAAGTATTTATATAAACTTACACACTTTTACCATGGTTGAGCTGGTATCTTTTTTTTTTGAAAGTGGGGCAAGAGTAAAAATTCTTACATTTTTGGTTTTATCTACTGTCTGACCATTACAGTAGTATTAAAATGAAAGGTGCCAAATTTATAATAATTCAGCTCATTGGAGACAAGATAAGTCATATTTTATTTGTCTCTAAAATTGTCAAAGTTGATGAAAAGCATATTTACTTTTACTGTGCATGTTTTTTTTATTATATTATTTTTGACATGTCACTTACTTTCACTTATTTTCGTCCATTTTTTCATTCTTGTAAATTTCTTTTGGCTCTGCCTTGCTTTTGAATAGCAGTTATAAATATAGAAAAAATTTAGTTATAATTCAACACAAAATATTGGATATTACCGGTACATTAAGGAACAGTCAAATGAACTGAGGGACAATACTTGCTACCATGTAAATCTTGTTGTCAAAAAGAATTGATTCTCAACTTCAGTCTTTGTTACTTCTCGTCTCAGGAGAGACATTTTTGCAATTTAGGTTTCCCATGCCTGTGAGTATATCTAGCAATTCTTGATTTATATATTAATTTTTATTTTATAGGTTTAAAGAGTCTCAACTGATTTTTAAAAATAATTTTCAGGTGCCACACTTATGTCCCAGTATCAAAAGACTGTTCTTCAGGTTTTGGACTGCCTTATAGGCTTTGCCTCCTCTCTGTCAGAGACAGTTAGCTCTGAGAGGTTTGTTTTTTGTTTTCATTGAAAAGTAACCATTTTTTAAATTCATATTTTTCATTCAGTCTTTCTTTTCTCTCTTTTCTCAGACAAATGTTTATGTTTATAAACCACCCAGCAACTTAAAGGGAAGCACTGATGTTTGTTGATATTATTACTAAGCACCCTTGTCTCAGTGTAGACTCGAGGAAAATGACCAAGCAATGTGTCAAAACAGAAGAGGAAGTTGTTGAAAACCAGTATTGATAAAAATCTCTCTTTTTTCTTCTCTTTACAATTTTGTATATCAACAATTCATTACATTGACATTATATCAACTTCTGTAAGCATTTTGATATCAGAGGATTAAAGTGTAGTTTTATGGTAGGTTTTTCAAAATTGTCTTTGTTCCGGCTGAATATTCTCCTCTCTTTTGTTATTCTTTAACATTTACTTGCCATCATCAAATTCTTTGACAGACACAATGAAAGATTGCAATGGACAGGAGGTGTTTGGGAAGCATCAAGTTTTGTTTTGCTCAGAGGTAAAAGCTTTTCATCTTTAACTGATTTTTCTTATTTCTGATAAATTGATTTTTATTTTTAATTAAATATTACGTTCATTGAAATTCAAAATATTTGGTTCAAGAGAGATGATACAACCCTTTATAGTTTTTTCCAATGACTATATGTAGCTAGTCCACGAGGCTTAGCTAGAACAAATGTGTAGATGGCATAAAAAGTAAATTTCCTTTTTTTGTGTGTGTCCAACACACTCTGTTGTCTTTGAGGTCTACTTTCATAAAATTAGATTAAAAACAAATGCATGAAGAAAACTAAGACTCTCTTTGTGTCAAATATGAATTTAAAAGATATAAAAAAAATTGGTAAAGTTATCACTTTTTTCCCCTGGCATTTAGAGCCATGGATTTAATTGATGAATATGATTTTACAGTAATAGGATTATTTGAAGTGTGAAGGAAATGTGCGTCTATATTTAGTGAAAATGATCAGTTACCACCCCCTTAATCCTTAAATAGCAGAAACGATGTTTAACATTTCCCTTGATGGGTAAAACACAGACATGGGCGGTGGGTGGTGCTACAGCATTTATTGACCATTTCTTTTTAAATTTTTTTTTATTTCTAATTTGTTTCATTCATAAGTTTGTTTTCATATCAATAATGAATTTAAGAGAAGGCACATAAGTGTGATGGAATATTGAAAAATGACTCTGCTTGCATCTAAGTTTTGGAAGGGAAAAGTTTATGGAAATTAGAATCACATTGAGTCCTCCTGGGTGCAGTAGACTTAGACAGGTCAAGTAAATACAGTTTGTGAATGTGATTCCCTGCTGAATAGTTTTTTCAGCAAGTAAATGCACATAAATTTATTCATTTATACAGTTTTACAGAAAGTTGCTCATAATGTTATGTTATTTTTCTAGGAATCCCATTATTCTGCAGAAAGTTTTGAGAAGTAATTAACAGATTTTGAGCTTTATATTCAATTTGTATTTCATTTGAACCCACCACTTTATATTTGACCCTTGGTAAGGCTTTGAAAGATTCTAAAGGTAAGTATAAAGATGTTAACTACTCATTTTTTTTCATTTAAATACATAAGCAACTGTGTTGATACAAGGAAAAAATTGAATGAATGCAACATTTTCAAATTTTTCGGTACTTCTCTTTGTCATCAGACAACAAACAATGTGTGAGGAAATGCCTTGCTGATACTGCAGAGCTTGTGCAAGATGCTTTGGGTGAAATCGAAGAGGTGAGATAAAGATCCAGTGAAAATAATAATGATAATTTTTAAGCCTATCACAATTAGGATAATTTTGTGAGCATGGAGCAAAATTTTTGTTTCTTAGATTTGAATTCACAAGAATTTTATTAATGTGTTCTAAATTTTTTTGCCATTGATAGGCAGGAGAAACAGATGGATGTATAGAAGGCTTACTCGTGGACCAAGATCACCTCCATGGTGAGATGGTCACATGGTCAGATCAAGACCGTGAAGTGGTTGCTGCCTGTGAAGGGCTGGTCGGTTTGTTGTCTTTCATTCTGTATATTTGTTAATGCTTTCTTCTTTACATTCAATATATTGCTTTTCAAATGCATGGAATTTTCACTTATATGGAATCATTACATAGGCTTATTATGTAATTCTTTTCAATAACAATGAAAGAGATTACCAAATTTGTGAACTTTTTTTTTTTACACAAATGTGCCAAGTCTCATGTTCTTGTCAAATCTAACCATAGAAATTCTTGAATCTCAGTGTTAGCTGTAACATGAGGTTGACTATGTCTTTAAGATGTAAATGAAAGAAATGCTTTTATAGTTTAGGTCATGTTCACTTGGTAAGAGTGAAATTGGTAGCTATATGAATTTCTCTACTTAGACCTTTTTTGTCATTTAGGTAAAAACAACAAAAGCAATGTTGAAAAAGTCAAGGGAAAGTGTTGATAAGCGAGGCAGTATTGATTGTGAATCAGCAGTGTCAACCCTAGATGATTTTGTGAGCTTGACTTCAACCATCAGTAGCAGCGTGGATGATTTCATCTGCTGCATCTATGCTCCTGTCAACTATGTTGCTCTAACTCAAAATGTAAGTTGATAAGCATTTCTTCTATTTGCTTTTTTTTTTACATCAAAAGTTCAAGTGTAATATCCATTTATTAAATTTCAGCAGTATGGTGTGGGAGGTTTGTTTCTTGTTTAAAAGGTGCTTATGTCCGCTCCTGATTTAAAGTGTTGTTTTGCAATTAATATTATAGCATATTGTTTTCTAAAAAACATATTTTTCTGAATGATGAACTATGTTGTTTATCTTTATTTACTTCTTGCATTTACAGGGCAAGTTATTGTCAGAAATAACTGATAAGTGTCTTCAATTTTTAAGGTAGGTTTTGCATATAATCGTTTCTTTCATTAGCTCTGATTGATTCTGTATTTTATATCACTGTACATTATAGATCACTTCAAAGAGTCCAAGTTAAAAAATAATTTGTTTGTTTCTATTATAACTTAAAATCTGATTCTCTTTTTGATTTAATAGTTATCAGCGATATTTTTTCCATAGTAATAGTAGAGACATAAATGTATTGGTTCTGCTGAAATATGTCATCATAGATAAGCATTTGGTTTAATTCGGCCCCACCTATATTGCCGACCGTTGCCTGTATGGACCACTATATTGTGTACCTATATCGCCCGTATACTTTCACTTTCTGGGTGTCTACTTTCTTTCCTTATAACTACTGCAAATCTCATGTAAACCTCATTTACGTTTAGAGGACACTTTAGACTTTGTTTTGGTTATTTTAGTTTCGTTTCGGACTAGATTTAGATATAAAAACTCGCTTCAAAATTGACTGTTTTTATTGTGATTTTTGATGATTTCAAGGCTTAGGTTAGATCTAAACTTCAAAATAGGATGTATGATAACTTGAATCATCTCAGGGATACTACAGAAACCATTCATTTTGGTTATCCCTACAATCAGCATGAAATAATGGCCATTGCCCATAGTAGGTCAGGAGTTAGATTGTGATGTTGAGATGGTGAAGTGGGAAGCTGATGGTGAAAAAACTGAAATGGTGGTGGAGTCAGATTGAGGTGAAGGAGAAGTCGTAGAAAATTGGTTTACTTCCATAAAACCTTGTTTTATTAAAAATCCAAGACCTCTTTTTTTACAGTTTATTACATAATTTTATCTTGTTCTGTTTGATTGTAATATTTTTTAAAAGTACAGATTTATTCTTTGTACGGAGTTACATCCCTTCTCTTAGGGTCAGGGCTTTACCTGAGCTGGAGTTACTTATGTGGGATTGTTTTAAAGAAATTTTCCAAAAGATCAAGCTACAACTGTACTTTTACATATCACTGATGAATTTGGACAATGAAATAATGGACAAGCCCATTCTACAATTGTTAAATCTGAAGCTCATTGTTACATTTAACCACAAATCTACAAATAATATTAAAAATTTACAGAAATATTTGCACTATTTTGATTGAAGAGAATGTCAGCCAGCTGTCATGAACCATGGTAGTCCTTGTAAATTGAGTTTAATAAATTTTTCAGGACTATTTGCTTTGTTTTCATATCTTTTGCTACGCTGTGGTTTGTTTTCAACAACAGGGACAGTGATTTAACCACCAATGAGGACACAAAGTGGCTGGATTTCTTATCGCAAGCTGTCACTCATAACCTACAGAAGTTAGAGGAGAAAACCAAACCAAACAATGACCTAGGCTGACAGTGTGACAAGCAAGATCCCTTCTTGATTGTTAAGAAAAAGTGCTGCTCAAACTTATATTACTTGTCAGGAGTTGTATTTGTATTGATCTTAATAAACAAATTGCAATGTAAATAAGATAAACTTAATATGGTAAAAAAATATCAAAAGCTGTGTCACTGAAGCAGGATTGAATTATAAACAAGGAGGTTTGTTTGCCGTACCATATTTGGAAAGTCCCGTTGCAAATTACTGATGCTGACATTCACCCTTTTGTTATGTTGCTGAACATATTGTCTTAGGTCTGTTTTCTACTTTTGAGAAATTGTTATCATTAAACTAGTAAAGTTTTCTTCACACTCAAATGAAAGTAATTGCTTGAAAGTATTGCAAAAATGAGTTTCTAGCTTTGCTTATAGGCTTATTTTGGAAGATATGATTCAGGTAACTTTAATTTATCATACTTTGTGGCTCACACATTTTGATATCTGATGTGTGCAAAAATGCAATCAAAATTATCATTAAATGCTGAAGTGCAATGGTGCTATTATCATCAGCAGTGATTGAATAAAGATGAATACTGCCTGTAAGACAAAAAATTACTCATCTGACTATAAATGTTCTTATTTCAAATTTTTTTTTTTAATGTTAGCTTGATCTTCTATGAATCTTATAATCAAACAAAATGACACATATCTATGGTGTGTATATTCAGTATGTTTGATATTCATATAAGGAAAAATATCATTTATAACAATTTAAATTTTAATGCTTAAAAATATTTATCTATGATAAGTTAAAATAGCCTTAGTAACAATTTAATGTTTGTATATATATAAACCATTTTTTCAAGACAAAAAAATCCATCGATAGTCCAAATGTATTAAAAATAAGAATTCTTTAGTTTCTTACGAAAAGTATGACAATAATAATTGTGCTCATTTCACAAGTCTTTCTAGTTTGTTTTGCAAAGTCCACAAATCAATGGAAAATTGATTTAATTGAACCTGTGCAAGAGAATTTTTCTTCTTTTAATCCCTTTTACAGTATATTTTGTTGGGTCAAAAGTTTGGAAATCATTTATAGTTTAAATTTTTAAGTCGCTATTTTGCAACATGGAAGATTTATTCACTGATAATTCAATGATAGGATTAAAAACACTGGCTAAAGATAATATTTAAGATGCTATCCAGATACTACGAAAGACATGGTGATATTGTCAGCATTCTTTAAGTTTATTTTTTTTCAATAAAAGTAACAAATAACATTTTAAATGCAACATGAACATAAATTGTTTTCGCACTTAAATATGCAATGAAAAAAGTATATCCTACCCCAATGGCAAACAGCAAAACGCTTTCGTTTTCTTTGTTTTTGATTGTGCAGTTTAAAAGTAATAAAAATTTGTTGCAAACCCCAAAACATTTCTTTAAAAAAATAATCAACCAGTAGATTTTATTTTTTTAATCTGTCTTTTTAATGGGGGGGCTACACCTTAAATTGCATACCATAAACAATAATACCTTAATTGAAATGATGTTTGTTAAATGACTGGCTCTGCTGATTATCATGATAGAAAATATAGATTTGTAAAACAATTGCAAGTTAAAATGATGTATGTACTTTTAGGTATCATTGACTTAACCAGTGGTAAACTTTTTTAACTACTTTAGAGTCCACAAATCAAAATTTATCGACAACTTGAATTGATTTCAAAGTTTCACTGAGTTTTCTTTACTTTTTTTGCCTTATTTGTTCAAGAATGGAATAGCTGGTGATACTATAGAAAAAAGTGAAAAGTGTGATCCTAAAATGGTTTTGTGTTGTTTGTCTGAATAACAACAACGATATTAAACAAATAATTTCAACAAAATGACATGCTTAATAACTTTTAAGAAACTGTTATGCAAAATGAAGTATAAACAAAGCATCAACTTAGAATACCCTGCAGAATTAATAGAAGGATATAAATCTAGGGTATGGTCCTCAATTGTTTTAACTCTTTTTTACTTAAGTCTATTTCAGGATTTTATTTATGAGTAATTTAAATCTAACTTCAATATAGGATAAATTGGTTAGATTTAAACTTACATATAAGTATGATTTTTATCAAAGTCTATGGAGTCATAATAGCAAAAGTTTTCATATTTATGATTGTAATTTTACCTCTCTATTGATACTAATAAGCACAAACTTCAACACCATTAAAAGAGAATTTCTCAATCATTAAAATAGAGCCTCAAAAGCATTGCAAATATAATAAATTAAATAAGCATGAAAAAAAGAGGCCTTAAAGTTCATGGGAGCCTATCCTCTTTCCCAAATGTTGAGTTGATATACGACTTACCAATCATGCCGTGCACTATATGCAGGTCTGTCTTTGCTTTTATCCCTGCATAAATTAGCATCTAGAATGAATGACGAAAAATTGTGAACCTGCTTTTCCCAAGAACACAGCATTATCTCTTCTAGTTTCAGAATTCAAACTCAGGATGTCCCTAACCAAAGTCTGAAGCCCTAATCACTGACTGAGCCAACGGTGTGGCTAAATATGGCATGACTTTGTATACCGTTGAACACGATTAGATCGAACACAGATCCCTTGAAATCATGAATTTCTCAAACTCATCCGTTTTCCCCTTCTGAGTCTCTCTTTACTCCCTTCTTATTTCTACATTTTCGTGGAACTAATTCGAAGTTATATCAGGTTCCCAATCAATCTCAAAATATGTTCGTATCTAAAGAAATTTGACAGTGACTTTAATCTCATTCGCAGATCTTCAATTTTGATCAAGTGCTCTACACAGCTTTTGTTATTCTTCAAACAAGCACGCCTTACTTCTCCCTTTCACTATGTAGAAACAATTTGTTGACAGACAGCCTAGCCTTTTATCCCTAATTACCAGCGAGAGTGACACCCCCTCTTCTTACTATAACTTAGTCCGATGCACCCAGTGTCAGTTGTCTGTGCTTATGCTAGGTCTACCTGTCACTGAAGCTTCAAGATTTGCTTGTTAGTAATGTTACACATGTACAAGACGTTGGTAATGATGACATCTGTCTGGGCCCACCCCTTGCTTAATCAAGGCTGTAGAAAAAAGCTGGTGGGACCGATCTGTTTATGGACAGTTAGGACCCTTGACTGCTCAAAAGTTAGAACATTAGACTGACAATAGTAAGCTCCGCATTCAATTCTTTTGTGGGTTCTCCATAGAGATTAGGCCTAGCTCTGCCTTGACAGACATCCCTTGCCTAGGTTGAAAATTATTCAGGAACAATGTTAATCGTTTGTGAACGTCGATTTTAGACTGAATGTACCCTTAGCTAGAAAGAAATTTGTGACCTCAATTTCAATGTAGACCTAGAGATTAGATCTAGTTCTAGCATCAAGAGTTCGAGATCTGATAAGGGCTGGGGTTTGGAGACAAGGTTTGGAATGACAGATCAGCTCATTCGGAGGTATCTGTCTTCTGTCCCCTCTTTGAAACACCAAAAGTAGGGAAAATATGGCAAATCAGATATTCACGTAATGCTCTAAATTGCACAGAAGAAGCCGAGAAAGCAGGAAGTCTCTTTACACTGTTAACCTATTTCAAAATATTCACAAAAACTGTCCCAAACTCAAATCCAGGGCTCTAGTGCTAAAAATTGAATTCTTCAAACACGGCATCCTCGAATATATAAGAAATTCCCCAATGAATTCGAAGAATCCGTGCTCCACTGTATATTAAAATAAATATTTGTAAGAAATACATGTATAACCTATCTAACTGATAACATATCTCTTCAACTGAATTTCCCTATTTAGCCAAGAGTGTCAGGGAGAATAATGTAAAATAACAAACACAAACAAGTCTGTATGTAGTAATAAACAACTTCTGAATGTTTTAGAGTATGTGTGCTCACTGTACGACTAAAATGTAATCATGAAATATAAATGCTAAGGATGATACACTTTCAAATAAAATCTTATTATCACAGTTAGCTTGTCCTTGAGGTGTAGCTGTGCATTTGAAAATGTGATCTAATCGAGAGTACATTTATTACAATCTAGTGCATACAGTACAATGCTTGTTTTGGATTCCATTGGTAGAATTTTGAACACAACACAATGCAGTATATAAATATTCAATGTTGGATTAGTAACACAAAGATATAACAACAGTTCCATACTAAAGCCCCAAAATATCATGCAGTTGCTAAAATTTCTACTAGCAAGAGGAGAGCAAGGTAAAATAACAATCACAAACAAGTCTGTTAATATTTAATAAACAACTTGGGGATGATCCAAGAGTATTTGTCCAAACTACATGACAAGCACTTAATAATGAAATAAAATGCCAAGGATGATGAACTTCTACATAAAATCATTTTATCACAGTTAGCTTGTCCTCAAGATGAAGCTGTGCATTTGAAAACATGACTTATCTAGAATATTTAGTACCATGCCAATTTTGAATTCCACTGGTAGAATTCAATAACACCTCAATGCATAAATATGACTAAACGATGTCAGATTAGTAGCACAGACTTGATAATAATCCCATACTAAAGCCTCAAAATATCATGCGGTTGCTGCAATTTATAATAACAGTTGTCTTTGAATCATTTTTTGGCAAAAAAAAAAGGTATTGCAATTTTTTAAAACCATACGTAGCTACCACACAAGTAGTTTCTCACCCAAATACTCAAATGGACATATTGTCTAAATTATTAAAAAAATTCATTTTAATCATAATAACAGGATATTTGTCAAATAATTTTTGGCGATAACTAAATTTAAGAATGGACCAGTCTGTCTTTTTTCTTTGTAAAATTATAAGATTTGTTGATATAGAACTTTTGAAAAATTCCATGTGCAATGGGAGATTTCATAATTCTTATAGTTTTAAATAAAGTCTACCAGTTGCTTATGTTTTGCAGAAACAGTTTGTTTCACAAAGGACACTAATTTTTCAAGAGTTACTATAATCATAACAAAAATGAACATGTGAACAATAATTTTAGAACTAGGGTTCACATTGTGTTGCCCAGCCCTCAGAAAATCCTTAGCTAGATCTATTGCTAAATGCTAAAAAAAGACCTGAAAGTCTACTCTGACTGCTCCTACAAATATGTTATCATTCAACCTTAAATATTTTGTAGCAAAAAAAGAAATGTGTTGATAATTTCATACACAGTTGTCGACCTGAAGGTCTAAAACTAGGACCAGTACTCAATGACTGCAAGTCGCAATAAAGCTATGGCACCTATTCATGTTCAAACTACCACTTTAAGGCAACTGTTGTGGTTGTATTCATGTTATTGTCAGTTCTTCAATAATACATTTGCATAGAATAATTTTTTAACACTAAAGATTTTAATGCTCTTGTAAAGAATGATTCAATACAGCTATCTATTTTCAGTGAGGCTCAGATTTTTTTAAACTATTAAGTGTCTGTCTGCTGAGGCTGAATGAAATCTACCGAAATGAAACTGACTTCGTTGTTGTTTATCACTGTCACCATCTCCCTTAAAGCATCTGCATCAACAGTTTTTTCAACATAAGAATCTGATCCACCTGTTCCCTCCCTTTCAATAACATCATTTATGCTTACAGATTTCTCCCTGCATCCATCTTGAGGTGGCACTTGTATGCTTTCTAAATTGTTGGGCTCTGTGGCAACCAATAGAAGCTCATTTGAAGGATTTTCCATGCCCATATGTGGCAAAGTTTTCAATATTTTGACTCCACTAATATTTTTGCTGCATCTATCTGTTACAATACTGCTAGTGCTGGTCAGTTCTGCAAGCTTGGAAGCATCTAATACAGAAATGGCAGATGAAACAAGTTTTTCATTTGTTGCATGCCCATCTACCTTACTTCCCTGTGAGCTTGAAGTAGCAAGAGAGTCGCTTTTTGGCAGATGGTATGTAATGTTGTGCACAGTATGGCCATCTTGTACGGAACTCAGCACAGCTGTGTGAATTCCACTTGGCAGCTGTGTGGTTAACAGTGTTGAATGACCCTCACTTGCTGCAGTGTGCCCTCCAAGGGTCGCTAGGGTATCATAGATGAGCTGCAGAGCTGTGGTCCCAGCATGCACTAGGCCTGGGCATTCTGACAATCTAGTCATGTCGTCTGCACTTATTTGAGTATCTCCTCCAGCCAACATGGTCACCTGCAGGAAGAAAGGGAGTTGCCATAACATTTTTTTCAATGATAAGTATATTAATTAAAAGCAAAATTTGACAACAGCAATTAGCAAAACACAGAAAAAGATGAAAAAAGCTTTATACTATAAGCACTAAATCAACCCCCCCTCCCAAAAAAAAAAAAGCCACTGCACCAGATTGGAAGACTATAGCATTATGTGATTCTATTTTTTCTTCTTGTTTTTACATCACATCAGATGTGCTTCATTTGTTTGTGCAACCATACCTGAAATCTTATGACAAAATAATGTGTGATTATTTAATGTACAGAAAAAGTGAAGCTTTCATTCTTTTTTTTTTTTTGGCTTTTGGGACTGAAGATAGGCTAATAAATGCCCTTTGTAGTCTTTTTGAATTATTTTATCACAATTTAAATTCTGGCCTAGAATAGACATGAAGAGAAGACACGAAATGGGTGAACTTTAGAATGACTTAATGGAAATTACCGATACTTTCGTGACAAACCAATAATGTAAATAAGGAAACTAGATGTGAATTGGCACTGGGTGTAGACCCTTGTAGCGGTAGAGCATGTGAAACTAGATCAAGATCTAGATAAATTAAAAATGACAAATTCACTATTGCTCACTTAAAGGAAATTTAAATCAAACATCAAACTCAACCTGCATATTGAAGACTTCTGCCTGACTGTCTGCTGATTCTCCAGAAATACCAGTAACAGTCTGGCCACCAGGGATGGCATTAAAACTAGACAAGCTTTCTCCTGGAATCACAGTGTGTAGCTGAGGATGTTTCAGCAGCAATGGAGATACCTGCACACATTAAAAAAGAAGGAGGTAACCATAAATGCAAATATATATCTGAAAATACCCAAAGAATAAGATCGTAACATCTATAAAGTATACATCTTGGACTCAACAAACTTGTTCAGTCATTTTTAATAGAATGTTGGATTCTAGGTTTGTTATAGCTTAGAATCATTAGGCACCAAGGGAAAATAACAAATAACATCAAGTTAGTACAAAATTCCCACGCTTGTTTGTACCAAATTTATTTTTATCCCACTGTACCTATAATACCTGCATGGAAATTTCAGAGTAGCAAACCAACCCAGTTTCTCCTGGCTTGAGGCTTACCACTGTTTTGGTCCAACACTACAGTATTTCAGCTAACAGGAATACTGTATTTTTATTTCAATTCAGTTAGGAAGGGTTGGGTGGTAATGTGCTGGAAAAAGGAATCAATTTCATTCATTTGTTTTTTGTTTCTTTTCCGGCAGTGATAAGCTGTTGGAATGAATTTTCCATAGGAAGTATTTGCTGCAATGCTTTGCTTGATATTTTAGTCTCTATGTGCTGCATGAAAAAAGCATACAAATGTGCTTGAGCTTGGATGAAAGCTTTTCTAGCACTTCTAGCAGCTTGATGGACCACAGGTTCATCTTCCTCATCATGCTCATTGTCTTAACTAGATATTAGGACTGATGTGACAATGTTCGTAAGTAAAAATTTTTTTGCAGCTTGTAGTTTGTCATCGACATTTGTGAAGTCACCTATGCTCACTGCCAGAGTTGAATCAGTGAAGGTGGTGAACTGATGAATTAAGTCTTGACATTGCTTGTATCTCTTGCAGTCTTATTCTGTATAAACCAATTCCACCTAAGTCCACAATCTTCCCTTCACCAGACATCTTTTCATTCTTGTTCAATTCCCACAGCTCAGGTGATGAGAAACACAAGGTTATAACCCAGCCACATGGTCAAGCATAAATTTAAGTTCAAAACTGCATGGAAGAATCACCTTTGTCCAGCAAACCTGCATTAAATCTGTGCATTCATTTAAAACTGTGAAGAGTGAGTGTGTGTGTGCGTGTGTAAAGAAGAAATTGGGTGGGTGGGTGGGAAAAGCAATGGTGGTTGAGAATTTAATTCATTTTTTTCTTTAGTAGGTAGAAGGTCTAGATGAAATTAAGCCTTAAAAGTATTGCTCCTTCACTATTTTTTGCCCATTATGAACACCAAGAAGCAAAAGAGTTAACAGTGTAAGTGTCTGAAACACATTATATCCCAACTGGATATGAGCATATCACTTACCACAGGAATCTCCCTTCTTGACACACCTCCCTGAGTCCTGGATGGTCCTCTCCTTGCCTTTGGAAGCTCAACACGAGGATGAACAAGCTTGTCTGGGATCAGACCTTTCTTGTGATCCTGCCAATGAAATGGGATATAAGGTGAGCTATGTGACTGTGTCTCATTCACAGGTTTTAACCTGTATACAATTTAGTGTGGGCAAGAGGACAAAGAACAACACCACTTCAGTTTGATGACTGTGTTTTGTCAAACAGTAAAAAGTTATCTAAAAATATCATTGCTCATAGAAACTGATGGCATTATCCTTATCAAAATTTTAAATTTTTTGGTTCTTTTGTTATATAATTTGAAAATTTTTTGAGTATAAAAAAATGATATATTTGAAATGATTACTGTTCCCACAACTAGTCATTTAATCTTAGGGGTTATCAGCATTCTAGAATTAAGAGATTAAGGTACAAGTAATTGAAAATAACAACATTGAACCTGATCACCATATAATCCAATATTAAGAAAATGATAACACACACTCTCTTTATATTGCACAAAAAGTTTATTTATTACATTTTTTTCAATGACAAATTGGACACTTGTGCTGCTCACAAAATTACAAAAGCTAATGAAATGTTACTAAAATCCTTTAAATTTTCAAAAAAAAAAAAAAAAAGAAACTTGCTTCAGCTCACGCAAGTAGACCTTGCAAAATCGTTGAATTTGATCCTAAGCCAATTAACCACTGTTTTTACCTATAACAAATGCAAAAAGACTCAAATATATATTTCAATAATTTACAGTTGATGGTTACTTAATATATATGTCCACAACATACAAAATACCTATTTTTTACAATGATCCAATCTCCTACAGATTGTTTGAAGCTCAGGTGAACAGATTAGAAATCAGTGTAATATGAGACATAAATACCTGCATGTGAGCAAAGTAGATTGTCTGGTTGATCGACCTAAAGGGACAGCGCGAGCACTGAAAGATTCCAGCAGTTGTGCCTGGGTGCTTGTGCCGCATATGTTGCTTAAGAGAAATGCTTTGGATACATGTGTAAGCGCATAGTGTGCAGCGGTACTGCTTTTGGCCTGTATGACGCATCTGGCAAGCAAAAGCAAAATTGAGGCAAAGTATTAGAAATACAGTTACAACAAGAAGTAATAAAATAATTTTAAAATTGTGTTCAACAAAGTTTGCCAACAGTTTGGATTAAGTATGAGATAAGTAGATGAAAGTGTATTTTCATATTTATCTATTCTGTAAGTATATGCCTAAATTGTAAAGCATGCAAAGCTCTTGGTACATGAATAAATATTTCTTATAAACCAACACATCCATAGTAAATTTAGGGGTTTGGTTTGTTGCTTATTTTTTAAAGCCCTTGTTAGAGAACTTTTGGAAAGGAAAAAAAAAAAGCTTGAACTGAATACTGTTGAAACAGTTTCAGATTCCTTGTACTTTTGCCTTGCAATAAAAAAAAAAAAAGAAATAATGAAGACTTTCAGATAATACCTATTACACCTCTAATAAACATCTGATTTTCAACTTTTTCCACTGTTATGGCTTCTACAGTAAATTAAAAAAAATATGGACAGAAAATTTGCCTTCCTTCACCTTATGTCTACGCAAGGAGTTATGGTCACCAGTGGTGTATTTGCAAATATCACACCTGAAGAGGAGTATATCAAGAACAAATATATACATATAATATCACAAAGTGAGCTATACCATACTGCAAATGCACTCTTTAACATTGCATAAGAATCCAAAGATAAATCAAAGATTTGAAACCAAGCATAGATTTTATTTTATTACACCTGTCCATGGAGGTAGTTTAAAAACATAAATAAAAGGGAATATTCATAAAATATGGAATAATTCCTACAAATCTAAATTAACATTTACTATTTTTGTTTCTTAACTGCATTGAAATTAAGCAATACAAATCTTACAATGTCTTTTTATATCTATTAATTCAAATAAAGAAAGCCAACTAAAAACTTGTTTGGGTAGCCAAATAGTGGACTGAACCCTAAAAACATTTTTTGCCAGTTCCATTTCAAGGATTTTTGGCAAAGTTTAAAGAAAAAAACTAACTTAAACGGCTTCTCTCCAGTGTGAGTGCGCATGTGAAGTTCCATCATTGCCTTCCTGGCTGTTGTATGGTTGCAAAAGGTACACTGAAATGGCTTGTAGTTTCCATGGACAACCTCCTTGTGTTTTTTCAAGCATTTGCTGTTGAAAAAAGAAAGGCAAAACAAGTATCAAAATGAAAGTCTGCTCAATGTTTCTTATCAAGTGTTACAGACTGATGGAAAACATAAAAAAAATATTCATGTTAGGATTTATTTGTCAATATCATTTAAAGTATGAATGAAATATAAAATAAAAACAATGGTAAAACATATTTAGTTAAAAAAATAACCACAGTTTCAAACTTTATATGTTTGTGTAACAAAATGCCCCATAAATGGGAGTTCCCAAGCAGTTTGATCTGCAATTGCAGAAAATGATGAACAAACAAGCAAAATCTCAGTACCTAGCACATTATTTTTTTCATATTTTACTTTTAGGTGAAACTGTTAATTTGAAAGGAAACCACATACCTGTTGGCAAATACCCTGTCACACACATCACACTTTTTGGCATTGAACCAATACTGGCCAACTTCCTTTGAGTTAGCCTTGACGTGTGTGACTTGATGGTTCTTCATTTGTGACACCTGTTTAAAACCTTTACCACACACATCACATGTGTAAGGCTTACTGTCTGAATGGATTTCCTGTACAATAATAAAGAATCTCTGTAAACATAAATTTCCATTTTATTAATACTTATTTGATTTTCTATAAGATTGCCCTATTTATTACTGATAAAAGCTGAAACCAAATGATGTCAAATATCTATCATTTGCTATTTATTGGCAGTTGGAAAAACTTAAAAAAACAAACCAATGTCATTCATTTCAAACCCTAAAATTAGTACATTATTTAAGTTTCCAGACAAAAGAATGTGAAAAAATATTATAAATTGTGCATGACAGAAAAAATAGTTACAGGGGAGAAGATCACCATTTGTTCATGCCCTTCTAGAAATTAACATAGCTTGTGATTTAAGTTAAAAGTAAATCAACATTGTTTCTGCTATATTAGAAATCACCCTAATTCTGGAACAACTTTTTTCAGTGTCAAAATATAAAAGTATACAAAGTCCTATCTCACAAAATAATAAATACATAAAAGTGAAATTAAAAAAAAAAAAATTTCAATGAAATATTTGTTATCTGCTCTCATTTGTGTTTTTATATTTTTTTTTTCAAATAATTAAAAGCTCTAATTTCAAGTAATGGAAGGACTGTAGACTCATCAAGAGCAGCACAGGCAAAAATGAAAATAAAAAAAAAAGAAAAGAAACCGGGTGTAATGGAAAAGTACTCTTAAGAAGAATGCTTACCATATACAGAAAAGAACTCTAATGAAAATACCAAGTAATTTTTTCAGCCAGAGCAAAGAGAAATTGGGAACAATTGATCAGAAATACAACAGTAAGGATGACAGACCAACTGACTTAGTGATTTAAACGCAGAAAAAGTGACAGGTGTATTGAAAGCATTATAAGATAAGAAAATGTCGAACAATATGAATCTTTTTTCCCAGCTTTTTTTTTTTTTTTTGGAGTTTAACAGACATTTGGAAAATGTTCAATTTTTATAACTCAAAATCAAGCTCACCATATGAATACTCATCTTGTGTGGCGTGTCTGTCTTGTAATTGCACTTGCTACAAGTGAGAAGATCACAATCAATCTGATTGACAGAGAAATGCAAATGACATGCATTATGGATATTTTAACAGATCAAACTGAATTTGATTTTCTAAGATGATCTTAAAAGTTGAATTATAATTACAGGAAAGTCAAACTGTGGCAATGATATCTGCCTCTTTACATATTAACTCAAAGATCCAGTTCACTTACAAGTCAAAAGAATTGAAGTAGTGAGGAACATAACAGTATATCTGTCATTAGAAAATCTATGGAAGAAAAAAAGTACCCCACCCTCAAACCCTCAAAGAAAAAAAAAGATTAACGTATGCACTTCAGAAAAACAATGATGCATATGTGTATTATCCTACAAACATGCTATATTATGCAGGTGGTTTAATAAAAAAAAATGTTTATTTTATTTTTAAACAATGAAGGCATGATAAATACACAAAAAGAATGTTCCAAACATGTTAATGACTAAAAAAATCTTTTTTTTTCTATTGTTTGATAAAGCTTCCCCCCAACAAAGTGATCTCAAATCTTTTATTGCATACCAAAGAATCTCCCATCCAGCAGGGTGAAATTGAAAAAATGAACCCTTAATTTATTCCTCCATGGTAAAATTTTTTTATAAAACATGACATAAAAGTCTCCCCTAAAAAGTATGATCCTTTATCAGATGTAAATCTTTTTATTTTATTTACAGCATGACAAACTTCTTGTCTCCTGTAACTTAAACCTGAATCTTACTTATTATCTCACATATTTTTGTGAGTTCAAATGATTTTTGCAATTTCATTACTAATCGTCCTAATTTTAAGGACAACAAACTTAAGAGACTTGTTGGATTCCCCTTTGTTGAAAATTTTCAACTCCAAATAACATGTCCTTTCAAAGTAAATATTGGATTGTTTTCAAGAAAAGAAAATCTTTTTGAATTTAGGTTATCACATACATTATTAGAGTAATAAAAAATGTGAATAATGGTGGTCATCAAAGATAAGTGTACTTTGTGCTTTTTCCATAGGTGAAGCCTGAGGTTTTTCCAAAACTCATGAGGGGCATGACATTCCTTGCAGGTGAGAGCTGTATCCTCCATGTTGTGGCAGTCCATATGAATACGCAAACCTGAAGCAAGAAAAGAAGATTGGGTCACAAAATTACAAAGTAAAGAGTTCTAAACCTTTTGAAGGCAAATACTCCTATTATTTAAACATTTTACATTCTTTAGGTATGAATGGTCATGATGGGAAAAGGAGGAAGAAAAAATATGTCTAATTAAGAGATCAACAAAAAATAGAGGATTTATTTGTCTGTTAGAAGTTACAAGAACAAGTGGAACAAACGAATTTTGATTTTTAAAAATACATGGCAAATAAACTTTCATTTTTTTTTTTAACACAACATTTTGACACATAAGGAAACACCTCTGTTTATTACATATGCAGATGCAATGGAGAGCAAATTTTATCAACTTTCGGCAGGCAAGGATACAATTTTAATTATTTACACCTCTTAATTTATTCATATTTTGAAAAACACATAGATCTTTATTCACATTTAAAAAAGCTATTTTTAAATTAAAGTTATCTAGAAGCTGCCTCTTGGACCAGAAAATAAGCAGCTTATAATCCTTTTCAGTTTGGTCCAGTTACCTATATAGAGTGCAGAACTAGAACCATCACCTACAAAGTAATAAAATTGTTTAATTAAATTATTATAAGGAAACTTCTTAGATCACGCAATTCGAATAGTTTCACATGTCTTCATTGCTTCAGCATTACACTGATTGCTTTTACAAAGTAAGACAAAACTTTTCTTGTTATCACTGATTGTCCTAATTGCCTCTAAAGGATTCTAACACCCCAGGTTTTTTAGCATGAAAAGGTTATGCCAATGTCAATTAGTATCAATGTATTAAAACTTACCATTAGAAACTGCCAACCCCCAGCACTATATGTTATATGTTTTTGCATCAGATACATTTACATTTAAAAAAATAACTTTTATCCGCTTGTAAAGTAGTTTTTAAAAGCTAAGCTTAATAAATCACTAACCTTCTTCAGTTTTCAGTTTTGCCTTGCAGCCCATCATAGGGCAGCTTAGTTTGTAACCAAGATCTGAGGATGGCCCTTTGACTTTGCGATGAATTCGCCTGCCAAACACATAGTCCTCCTTGAGTGCTCGAGGTGGCTTTACTTTCCGCCTTGTCCTCCCTTCACAATGAGAACTAGAGTTTAGTTCTTGCACACTTGGGAGCCACTCTACATCATCAGGGTCTGCTGCTTCTGGTTCTACTTTGATTTTTTTCAGTTGTTCAGATTTGCGTTTTCTGCCTCTTTTTGCACCACCCACCTGAACAAAGATACTAGAAACTGTAGTATTTCTCAAACAGCAAAATAAACCTGTTACTAACACTCCGTCATATGTTATCAATTGTATACTTCTTTATATGTGATTCATTTTCACTGCATATAATCATGTCTACAGTAAAGTTAATTTCACCAAAACTGGTAATAGGTAAACAAGAAAAATCTGTTGGTGTGCAACTAGATATAAGAATTTTTAAAGACTTTTTTGAACCTTCATTTCTTTATCAAATAGTGCAGTTCATGATCTCCCTTCTGTACAAAAATGACTTAGACAATGAACATCAAAGTCCGTGCCAGGTGCCCTATCTATTCAAAAGAATCAACTGTCTCTGAGCATTTGATTCTATGGTCCACTAAATGTCTATTATATCATATAAACAGGGTAAATTCTTTTGCTTTGAAATAGGTTTTGAAAATGGATTTTGTCCTCAAAGCCTTACAATTTTTTAACCTAAAGGGGAAGAGCCAAGTTGAAATTTTTACATTCTGAAACAAAAATCCTCTTTCATGTCTTTTTTAGTGTGATTTTTTTTTATCAAATCTTGTCTTTTTACGTATGCATGTATCTAAAATAATCATATTTTTCAGTGCAACAACACTGAATGTTATTTCCCAAGAACATTTGCTCTTATTTCAAGAACAAATCATTCTTTTTCCCCGCTAATTTAAAGGCATAAAAAAAATCCTTTTTCTTTCACACCATGGAGAAACTAAAAAGTTGAGAACACTTTTATAGATTTAAGGCAAAATAAAATCGCTCAAATAGGAAAGTGTGCATAAATCTCACCTGCACGCCAATGCTAACCCCAGTATCATGCATGAGTTCACGATGCTCCAGTTGCATATGCGCCTGGCACTCTTCCATGGTGGTAAAAGCCAGTTTACAAAGACCACATAACAGAAATTCCTAAAAAAAAAAATGCCAATGAAATATTTAGATACATGCTGAGAATATAAACTTTTTTGTAAAGAGAAACTCAAAAGCAGTTTAAACGATCCTAGATAAAGTCATATGAATTCCTAAAAAAGGTTGACGGTTCCTTGGTTATGATCACCAATGATAATGTACTATTCAAAAGCAAAAACCTACAAGGACAACAAAACAAAAACTTTATCATTGCCTTCTTCTAAAATCCCAGAATTGTTGGACTGTAGGCTTCAAAATTTTTATAATTTTATTTAGTTGTGTCTCATTAGTTTTTGGAAGCCTAAAACTTTACCAAATATTTAAGTTGTGCACATCAGTGTCTTCATTCATTGAAGGAAACAAATTGTTATGTAAATTTCATTGAAATTCACATGGTCATCATGAACAAATTTAGTCATTTTTGTTTGAAAACTCAGTTTTTTGTTCAAACCTGGATAAGTAAACTAAACAATATATTTAACTTCAATATTTATTTAATTCAAAGCCTGATCAAACTTTCTCACTTTTTTCTCATTAAAGCTATATATAAGATTTATCAGTTATATTGGTATAGGGTGATAATTTTTGTAAATTTGAAGCACTTTCATTAACTATGATTGATATCAAGGAAACCAGGAAAATACTAAATAGTTTAAGATTTGAGGTACTTAGGTGTTTTATAAGGAAACAATTTCCCTTCAATAGTCCCCTAAATAGTCAACTGTCAGTGTACTTAAACACAAATAAGTCAGCATCCTCCTACTTGCTTGTTTACTTAGAAAAAATGTTGGTTGCATATCATAGAGAAATAGCCTTACATACAGGTAGCCAAAATAAAGGAGTAACTGCTTAAGCAGTTTCTCACTGTAGTTTAAATTTCTTACTTAATCACATCATACTTATAGCCAACGATTTGTTTTAAAATACTGTTCACTCAAAATATAACTTGCTTTTTGACAGCTGCTTAGAGCCATAAAAAGGGACAACATAAAAACAATCAAGTAACCTTTGTTTCTGTGGATTCCGGTACATTGATTGGCTCTGGTCCTGGAGTGCTTACAATATACTGAGGGACAGCATTTGAGCTTCTTGATGCTGCAAGACAGGGTTCAGTACAAGTTTACAATGTAAAAAAAAATGCAATTCACTATCTAACTTTGTTTAGTTTTGTCTGATCGTTAAACATAGATTTATATCATCAAGATAAGGAATAATATTTAACAATTGTGATACCCATACCACTGTTTGCTCAAAACATGGATCTAAATTTACTTGCCTAACCTAAACCAGATTAAACACAGTTTTTCACAATCATTGAGACCAACAAACTTCAAAGCCCCATCCTGTTATGTCTGAGGTCTTGGTAAACAATCTAGCATTGATTCCTCTAATTCTTTGAAGGATTTTGATAGGTGCAAGAGAGAACCATATTTAATAAATGAAAACAGGTTTACTACCTGTTGGAATGGCCATAAGAGAAACCAAATATGCATATAATAATGCATGAAAATATAACTTATTGTGATGCAACAGCTTTTATTCTATTTTTTAAATATTTTTCCACACTGGTTCTTCTAAACCATTCAATTACACAAATTTGAAGGTTATGTAACTGGTAAACCTAAAGCAGCTATCAGACTACTGGTTATAGGTGGTGAAGAAAGTGAGATGGATGGGTTATGGTGAGAGGAGTGTAGATCTTTGCTTGTGATGAAAGGTATCTGTTGTTTACTCACATAATGTATGTTTAAAAAAGAACTAGCACAGCTGGTGTCAGATGCATAATTGAAATTTAATAAAGTGACAAGAACATTACACAAAGCTATGATCTGTTTTATTTCTTATGTACCTAGTTTCCAGATTGCTTGATGATACGTTTGTATAAATTAGACAAAAAGTTAGAGATAATAAAGAAATAAAGAGTGAACAGGCAGAGCAAAACAGACAAGTTCGAGTCTATAATTTTCAATGGATCATAACTAATTGTACCTGACTGTGAAAATGTTTCAAACATGGTTGGAATGATAAAAAAAATCCATTTAAACTCACTTAAATTTGGCATTTGTATTGCCATAACTGTATAAGGTTGAGTTCCATCACAGCCATCACTGGCAGTCAGCAGACCAGTGTTGAAGATGGAAGATGAACCAGATGTTTCAATTTGAATACTAGAAACTTCAGGTAAGGGGGTTTCTCCGCTCTCTAGCGCTTGGGACCCAAGATTACCAACAGATGGGACTGATGAATGGTTCCCAGTAGGTCCTGAGAGATGTCCTGGAACTGCGTCAGCAGAGGATACCCCTACATCCATGTTGGTTGTCTTTAGAGACTGACTTGAGTTCTGGGTGCCAGGTTTCACCAAGTTTATTAGTTCTGTAAGATCTGGTGTGGAGGTGTTACTCAGATTTGTTGGTTCCACAGAGCTGACTGGCACAGCAAATGGGGCAAAGGAAACTGTTTGCATTAAGAGAAAATACATTTTGAATTACTTTTAATAAAATAATAATAATAATAATAATAATAATAATAATAATAATAATAATAATAATAATAATAAGAAGAAGAAGAAGAAGAAGAAGAAGAAGAAGAAGAAGAAGAAGAAGAAGAAGAATGATGATGATGTTAGTAATCATAACATTTATCATAATAATCATTAGAGGAAGAAGGAAAAGAAAAAGACAAAGAATGAGGAAAAAAAACAGAATTAGAAACAAAAACATAAAAACAGTAGTGACGACACAAATACTTCATAAATTAATCTTAGGTAAAAGGTTTGATGAAAGAGCTGTAACATTCTTTTAAAAATAATATCTTTTTAAATCAACAAAAATCATCAAGGGTCAATACTAAGGATTCTAAATTATAAACACACCAGACTTATGAAATGCATTTATTTTTTATTGTAAGATGAAATTCAGGAGTATATTTATTTTATAATTATAAGATTTATTTTTTAATCTTAATTTACAGATAAAACGTTTTCATGCCCCAGCAAAGAGGAGCCTCTTTTGTACTATTACAAAAAAGGAAGACAGTCAATTTTTTCAAACCTATATTAGAATCGCAACTCATTTATATAAAATGCTTTATCTAATAGAGAGAGCAATGCTGGAGCTCTTAGCAGAATTTTACTATGTCTCTGCTTTTTATCTTGTGACACAGCCGTAGTCATAATAAAATCTTGCACAATTATAGTATCAATTGAATGATTTCATCATAATATGTTTAGAACCTAAACATTGTAATTATCTGAAATGGAAGGAAAGAAGGCAGATTTGCAAATCTTAGTTATAACATTATAACATTTTGTCAATTCTATGAAGTTCAAGAAGTTGAAGATCTACTTGGCTGGATTGCTCCCAAATATGAGGTCTCATAAATGATTGACTCTGCAAATGAAAGCAAGCTTTTCTTAGCAGTTGGCAATTTTTATAGTGGCATAATAAGAAGTTAGTTTAAACAGAGAATATTTACTTTCCTCTCCCGTGTAAAAAGAAATTCTTCATAAGTTCCACTCTCATATCATTGGCGGGTGGGACTGAAGCCTCATTTTTTCAGTTTTTCTCTGCCTACAAGGGCCAGTTTGAAATACACAAAAGGCCTGAGACCATTTTTGTGGATGAGCTATAGCAAACAAACAGGCAATTAAAACAAATGGAAATAGAAAGAGCCTTAATATACCTGCAGTCAAACTTTTGTCCATGAAAGCTTGACTTTGTACTGAAAAGCCCAGCTCATTGTCAGAATGAATGGCTGGGATGTCACCGTTGACTTGATGATGCCCATTAACAGAGTTTTCTGAAGTCCTTTGGGGTGGCAATGCTGGGGAAGCTGAACTTATAGTAGGTGCAGACACACTCATAGCATGGGTGTCTGCAAAAAACACATTACAAATAAAATTAAAAGCAAACAAAGCCGTCAAAATGAAAAAATGAAGTCTCTTGCACTTGTTGCTTAAAGTTTACGACATTTGGAAATATTGTGAAAAATCCCAAATTTTTTATTTTTCAACTCACTAACAGTTCCAATAATACAGTACATGATATTCAACATACTTTGTCCTTTTAAATATTGAATTTAAAAAGCCGAAAATGTACTTCTTGTTTCTTAAGCTCTTGTGATTAAAATTGTACTGATTTAAATGGACTAAGTATATACTGATTCTATCAATTTTAATATCATTATGAAATGAATGCATTTGGGATATATACCCTACGGCTAGTGAGTTACAGAGCCAGTTGGGTGTTTTTAATATTCATTTTGTTATTGAAAAAAAAATTAAGGCTTTTGGATCTAGTGTGGACTGAGACTCCTAACTGGCTCTTAACATGTTGATGGAGTTTTTTTAACCCACTTTGTTGGTGGAAAGGAGGATGTGGTTTTCGATCTAGGAGAAGAAATTGAATGGTATGATCAGGTTTTAGATGCAGAACCCACCATTCAATATAAGCAAAACAAGATTTTTTGAAGAAGTCAAGGAGTAGGTTGGGTGTGTGAAATTAAGTCTCCTGCTGAACCTATAGTGCAGCCTTCTACAGGAAAGGCTGAGGTAAAGATTGACCCCTCAGGCGACCCTAAATCTTCTGACTTACTAAAAATTTCCAGGGTTTAGCGTAGGTTCAGGGCTTGCCAGCAAAGATAAAAAACAGATGTGTCCTCAGAAAGAACTGTTAATATTCCATTTTTTTATGAATCTAAAAAGATTAGACTGTATCCAAACAAAAACTGGGTTTAAAACATGGAATTCCTCCAGGTCACAAAAAGTAGTGAGTTTCAACATAATTTACCACTTTAAATTTGGCATGCTTTAATTTATTTGTTCATTTCCAAATAATCTGATGAGGAATATATGCTTGCATCATGGTTAATCTTTTATATGAACTTTTTTCCTGATGCCATAAAAAACAAACATAAGTTATTCACATTAACCAAGACATGGCTAAGGCTATTTAAGATGACATTTATTTCCCCCAATATTTCTCTTTTTCTTGGAATTTGTGAGACCTTTGTGTTTAAGATGATCTCAAAGCTGTCTGAATTTTAAAGTTTGTTAAAAAACAACTACATCAGTACCAATTGAAAATATGCACTTGGCTTTCTCTGCTGTCTTCCATTACAGTTGATCAAAATTTAATTGTGATTTAATCTTTTTATATCCAGAAATTATTTAAGATGCGTGCTCTTTCAACACATAAATGAAGAGTAACTAAATTTAATTGTTGATAACAGATGATTTTCGATTCAATTCAATCCAGACGACAAATCACTGTGATAAGAAATCTTTGACATGGAATGAATATCTTTTGTGTTAATATAAGAACTGATAATTTATTTTTCTAATCAAACATTCACATAAAGGCTAATGAGCTACACAAAGTATACTTTGCTTCGTAAGTACAGGATTGTATCAAGTACAAAATAACATTAAAGAATATGATTTTAATACCTGTTTTACTTATACCGCTTATAAGCTGTGTTTGATGGTTACTGGCAGACGGTGGCCGCAGATGGTTTTCTCTCACATGAAGGCCCATATCAGGGGACTGTGTGCAAGTGTATGGACAAAATTTACACTTGTACACAACATCCACAAAATCTTCCATTTTGATATCAATATCATGTGGTTCCATGGTTGCTTTGCTTAGTTATCAGTCTCTTAATTTCAAGAGAAAGACCTAAGAGACAAATATAACAAAGGATAAAGGTTTAAGTAATTCACTGCCTAGTTTCATAAGTTCTGGAAGGAGGCAAATTTATAAATGAATCAGTCTATTGTTTAATTTATTTTTGTTTTAGACACAACATGTAAGAAAGTTCAGAAAGTGTAAAAAGTATAAGAAGTTCTGTCTGTGACTAAAATATTTTTTCCCAGATATATTACAAGTTTATCTATGCTGTATATAAATTATTATTTCAAAATAAAGCTGCTGATGCAGATGGGCATAATCTTTAAAGCAATACAGAGAAAAGAAACAAACAATTAATCTCAATATTAAATTATTATTTAAGCTTAAATATTTTAGTATAATTTTTTTTTGTAAATTTATGCTGGTCTCAAACCCCTAAAAATTAAATTGCCAATTTTCAGATTGACCCAACACCTGTGAGCTTGTATCTTTGTACATTCCCACAATCTGACTCAGCCTTTGATCTGGTGGCTATACAGACAGAGACAAAGATTGTAAGAGAAGCAGAAAGTCTAAGCCAACATGTTCCTTGGCCAAGTCTCAACTGTCTTTTCCTTCAGCAATTAAGTTACAAACCAATAAACCTACAAGTAACTTTGAATATGCAACTAAGTAACTTAAAACCTGATTCCTCTAGTGAGTGTGTGTGAGAGAGAGAGAGAGAGAGAGAGAGAGAGAGAGAGAGAGAGAGAGAGAGAGAGAGAGAGAGAGAGAGAGAGAGAGAGAGAGAAAGGGGGGGGGGGGATTAGTAAAAAATAGTTGAAAAAGCAATTGTTCCCATAGATTGTCATCTCAGTCAGATAGAAATGGAATATAGATCTAGACTTAGTTTAGGACTGTAAAATTTGAAACATCTGGACTAAATGTTGATTTGAATCTGTGTTTTATATCCATTTTCTACATGCACAATGTAAGCCTAGATCAAATTTATATGATCAATATAGAATCTACAACCTATATCATGGTCTCATTGCATTATTAACAAAAAGAGTAAGGTATAATTTGAAGGCTCTGTACGTGCTAATAACTAATTGAATAAAATATTCTTGAAAAATATGAGTTATTGAACGAAATAAAGTGCTTTTCAAAGTAGAGGCACTAAACTTGAGAGGTGTTAGCCTTGCAAGCACTAGTCAGACTAGATCTAGATCTAGTATTCTAAATTCCTTTAGTCTCGTCTCTAGTAACTAAGTTAGCACAGAGAATTACCTGCTAGTGCTTGGTCCTAGGATCTTCCCGATAAAAAAAAATCAGTAATCTTACTCCATATTAGGGATTTATAAGTTAAATTTCCTGGCAGGAGCTATTCACTAAGGTAAACCAAGAAGTCGAAAGTGAAAGCAAATCCTCAACGCCATGTTGTTTGTAGAATCAACACTAAACGTTGCAAAGATCTTGTTTAAAAAAACATGAAACGGTTACTTAAGCTAGAATATATGAAGAGCTAAAGATTAATTTAACAAATAAAAAGTTTACATATACAGCATATAACTAGATGAAAAATATTGTTATTATATATCTAAGATAAACCGACTGATAAAAAAAATTACAAAGAAAGATCTAACGGCTTCATTACTAAAGCATTCTGGGTTTAGGAGTACGTTGGTACTTGGTGGTGGTGTTGGGCTATTATGTTTAAATATTTGAAAAGTAAATCGCGATATCCGGATACAATACCCAGTGTAACTTCGTTTCATGGTGTTTCTTAGGTGATACCCCTTCACTAACTTCTGAGCTCACAGACGGAACTATTCAAACGTAAAATTGCAGAATTATTGAAAAGTTTCTTTCGAACATCCTCTAATGTGATTTGAGGTTTAAAGGAAGATAATATTTTTTTTGTCTGCTGGTATCTATATACTTGATAAAGCGCAAATTTATGATTACCCTGATGACAGTATTGGATGCCCCTATGTAATCTTTCAGTGCGTCAGTGACAACGTTCCTTCTATATATGCAAACCAATTAAACTTCCTTCTTTGGTGATTCGACTGCTGCCTCTAAGTTATGCTCCCATGTGACTCTTTTGTTACAAAATGTTTATCAATATTATGTCCTTCACACCAGAATATTATAATTTTCATGTATTCAGCCTGTGACCTGTAGTGCTGTAACTGCTGTTGTTTCACTAAGGATTATGATTTACGTTCTGGCACTAATCCCAAATTCTTTTCTTCCCTTTTATCTTATATGTGCCTTCATAAGGTTGTTATTTGTATGTTTGTTTTTATGTGGATGGTTGGTGTGGATGTGTTTTTGTTATGGCTGCTCTCTCCTTTGGTTTTCTGTATTCATCAAATTGTTACTCTTTTTTTTTAACCTCCATCCATTTTTACAGAGCTCAACTTCTCCAGCTGTGACCACGGTTTCTTAGTTTGTCACAAATCTTTTTGTAATGTCTTCATAAGCATAGTCGATCCCACAAAGGTGTAAATGGTCGAAAATGTTGTAAACCTCTCCATCTACCCTAGCAACCCAAAATCCCTCAAATTTTTTTTTATTAAGAACTAGATCCTGTTACGAATTATTTTTATCAAGGGGAGTGGGGGCGGAGAGGCTCTTCAGGTGTAGTCTTAAGTTTAAAGATAATCATGATGATGCTACAACTCAGCTCTTCTAGAACTTCCAGTTTTATTTAATGTTTTCACTTGGTCTGAATAGCTTCTTCGATAAGATGTAGACAATTTTATTTTTTTTTATACTGGGCTGCGCCAAACTGTCTTTCTAGATGGCATATGTGGTGGATTTATCACCATCAGATAATTGTAGCTAACACTTCAAGTAACGTTTAGTACTATCTTTTAAGTTAGTTTAGCATTGATACCCATTTGAGCCTTTCCAGGTCTTGGAGCCATCTTCTTTAATTTTGGCACTCCAGTCGTTTTGCACGAATTTGGGCGACTTTCCTGATTGATTGTTATGTTCAAGAAATGATACAGCCTTTCATTAAGTTTTTTTTTTTTTTTTAATATCTTCTTCAACATAGTTTAACCATAAGGAATATCAAGGCTGAGAGGTAAACATATTGATTAAACTTAGTCTGACTCAAATGGTGATTATTGTACTTCAGATTGGACAGCAATTCATGTCCTATTTTCTTTTTTTTTTTTTTAAATAAGAGTCAACTCCTATCTTAGTACTAAAAGCAGCTTCAGCTGTGTGAGGCGTGAAATTGCGCAGTGCAAAAAAAATCTAGAGCCTATCTCAGTGGAATACTACCCTATCCTGAAGTACTCTAAACAGATCTTGCTAGTTATATTAAAATACAAGTCAATGATCTAAAGACAACGTTGTAATTTAGCATTTAAAATTGTCCATACGGCATAATATTTCGGTGAAGAAATTTCATGATTCTTGGTTATTATAGAATTAGGACCAGCCCGGTTTTAGACATTTTTGACTGGGAGAGACTAGCTATACAACTATTTGATAATGTTTTTGTTGAAACGCTGCCGATTGGTTGAAAAGCTTATGCGCCATTCTGTCGACAGCTTGAAAATTTCCTCACGTCTAAAGAGGTACAAAGTCAAGGAAGAGGTTTATTTATCTTTTTTTTTTTCTGTACAAATCGGGATCTAAGTCTTGTGAAGACTTTGGATCTAATTCAGACAACTGCGGACTCCCTTATAAAAATTGCAATGGATCCAGTTTACGAGTTTGATGCACCAAGATTTGTAGATTTCCTGCGACTTGCAGAAGGAGATGAAGATAGTGACACTGACGCCTGGTTCGATCATAGTAAGTAAATCTCTTTCCAGAAAATACTATCTTCTAGCCCTATATCTTTTTCTGTGGTTCCAAAATTACCTAGATCTAGATGTAGATATCTAGATTCGATTTATATCTTTATATGGGCTCAAATCCCCTCTGTCTCTACCTATTCTTTTGGTAATGGTAGGACTTCCGATTGGGTAAGTTAGCCTATAAAATACATGTATAGGATATATAATCTAGATCTAGATTTGTATGATGCCTAATGTTTTTTATCGGTAATTCATTGTTGGAAAATAATTTACACACAATGTCTATTGCAAACATTGGCCTGTTGAAAATATGAATGGAGAATGTAGTCCTCAATTTCAAATGAGGCTATTTTTACTAGGCCCCCTATAGGCCTACATCATAGTAGCACATGATAATGCACAGCACCTAAATTAGGTTTTGCAGCATCAATTTGCTGTAACAATGACCTGGTCTCTGCCATATGCATAAATGTAAGTGTTGAGGCTCTGAGCTGGGTGCTGAGGGGCCCATAAAATTAAGGGTTCACTGGCGAGCCTATTTAAAACCTCAAATATGCACTTTTATCTTTTCTTAGACAGTTGACAGTTTCTCCTTCTTTGAACTATCTGGAGAAGATCCAGAGCCCCTTTGGTGTGAAGGATAAATTGCTATTTAGGCATGTCTGTTGGTATCATGTTATGGGATGGGTACTGTACTTGAGATAACTGATAGATAAGGCACCTTGTTCCTTCGTATGTTGTTAAAAGCAAATAAAGATCTAGACAGCCCCTTTTTCTTTCTCACTTACCCAGAGATGCCACTTGTCTGGAAATCTGGCAATTTTAAAATTTCTGGCAGTCATGCAATTCTAAAATTTTCGGTAAACTTGATTAAAGTGGATAAATGTGGATATAAGAAAAAAATTATAAACTTGCTGTTAAATAGAATGAAGGAGATCCTACTCAGATTCCTTTAGAAAAGTAACTTCCCCTGACAATTCCATTGAAGCGTGTGCAAAGTAGGCCTAGATTTAATAAACATCCTGCATAGGTCTAAATTATCAAGCATGCGCAAACAGTTCATTGGCAAACATCTGACATACCTTCCAGTACAAATCCAGCTTGCAAGCGAATGTCAGGCATGGCTCTAACTTTTATCTTGAGAAAATGAGAATTGAATATATGTAGGTGTGTGTGTATGAAGAGGGGGTGTGAAAAAAGTTCAGACTTGGGTGGCATCTCTGCTTATTTCCACTCTCCATCTTCAATACAGAGTCACAACAAAGACTAGGCATGAACACTGCCCCCGCCTTCCACTTGTGGATTGCAGCAAGTGGTAGTGTTAGATAATGTAACATTATTGACCAATTTTTGAAATATCATTAGATCAAACAAATTTTGTTACAGGTCAATCACAGCCTCTTTTAACTGTAAGGGTCAAAGTACATCAGGGCCTTCATATAACAGACAGTCTGTGGCAGCCAGAATTCTGGTATGCACACCCAACCTACATGTGCAATCAAAGGTCACTGCTGATCGTCTCTAGCGCCTGACTGCTCGTCATGTAAAGACTTCTGACCAATAGTTTATCTAGATCTAGGTCAGCGACCAAGGCAGATGAGTACTATGAATTACACGCCTGACCGAATTCACAAGTTTTTCCATATCAAAGCTTAGATTCATAATTCTTTTTGATTTAAAACAAGTCTTAGTAATAGCTAAGGGAAAATGTAATGATTTTTTTTCATTTCCGGTGAGGCATTTTTTAAAAAAAAATTGAATATAATGTGGGTCCAGCCGGTGTCTGCTATTGCAAAGGGAAGTAGACTGTCCTATCAAATGATGACTGGCTGTTACAGGCTGTCCATTAACGGCTGTGGTGTGCTTTGATCCTAAAGCCAAGTAAGAAAGGTATGAGTTGAAAGTGTGGTGTGTTTAAAAGGGTACCAAACCTCTGCCGTTGGTGTTGGTGATTTTTTATGTACTGTCACTATATGTCTAATGGTAGGTCTGAAGTTCAGATTGTTGAACAAGTTTTTTACTTGATCATTGATATCTCCTAGGTTGTTGAGTGACAACGAATAAGCAAGCGCCTTGAGGGCAGACCTTCAACTTATTAGTTTAGTCTGATTTCCTTTTTTTTTCCTCTACTGTCTCACTGTACCATCTGCCCTCACTCTCTGTGCTTCTTCATTAGAATGGAACTGCCCAAATTTAGTTTTACCTGCATAGTTTCATAGGTTTTTTTTTTTTGAAAGAAAAGACTACTCACTGACTCTTGAGGCTTAGCCTAGGTGAGGACTGAACTAGACTTAAACCTTATGGTTTGCTTACAAGCTATAAATAAAAAATTTCTTTTCCTGCTCTGTTCTCATACTCCATCCCCCCTGACACACCCACACATTAATGTAAATTAATTAGTATCTGTTTTACTTTCTTTGCAAATCCAATCTTCCATCAAAGGAATTGTTACTAGATCTATTTTAAAATGGAAATATTGTATCCAATCAGCTCTCTTTGAAAATCTAATTTTCTTGTACTTTTAGCCTTTGTTTAT
Source organism: Elysia crispata (assembly GCA_033675545.1). Taxonomy (NCBI): domain Eukaryota; kingdom Metazoa; phylum Mollusca; class Gastropoda; family Plakobranchidae; genus Elysia; species Elysia crispata. Next base: position 1,974,165 of record JAWDGP010006989.1, read on the forward strand.
AATTCATCATTTCCTAAACTCAGTAGAACCATGAAACATTTAAAAAAAAGATGTCAAAGGTGCAAAAATAAATATCTAGAGGCTTTGTTATTAATTGTAATGTGCAAAGTAAAAGCACAAGAAATAAGCTCAGCCATGCCATGTGCCCAATTCAGGGCTAACTGGCTGTGGCAGTAGTTGTTTTCTGCCCTACCTGTGGGTAACTATGAAATCAGGAGCGGAGTAAAAATTAATCCATCTCTGCGAACAGAGGGTAAATTAGAACAGTCTTAGCTCATACTAAATTTGGAATCCCATATTTCTTTTAACAAATTAAAAACATTTAATGTTGGTATTTTATCATTTGTCCAATTATAATTTCACAGGGACAGAGGATGATAAAAGTTTTCCAAAGGTTACAAATGGTATGTTTTTAAGCTATAATTAATGTGATGGATGCTTGTTATGAAAGACAAGGACTAGTGGGCAGATTTTCTTAAAACTTATTCGTGCTTCTTCTTTTTTTTTTTTTTTTCAAATTCATTCCATTTCATTCATATGAGTATTTCTGAAAACAAATTTTAAAAATTTCAGGTAATAATTTTCTTTTTGAATGATTTTATTATTTTTTTAATGAAATATAGAGGTGGACTGTCTTCAAAAGTATCCTCAAGAACTAGATGAATGCTTTAATTTGTAGTATTACAACTTTTTTTTCAAAAAATAACATTCCTTTCTGATAAATCCGAGGGGATTTGAAAATCAGCATATTAGGTATCAATTTAGTACTAGTGATCTATTTTTACACATGTGAAACAAAGTTCTGATCATATTTCATCCATCAGAATGTTTGTTTTTTGTTAATCATTTCTACATATTTCCATAAACTGGTGAAGCTGTTATCAAATTTAAACTATGAAAAACCCCTAGGTAACTCTTACTTTTAATTATAGAGACAAAATGTCCACTGTATACTTTTTATACAAATAAATATTTATAATGCTAAAAAAATAGTTTATTATTGATGATTATGTGTCTTCTGTTTGTACAAAAGCTTCAACTACAAATCGGTTATGCTTGCATTTTATTTCTCTACTTTCAGAGGCCTCAAAAAGTATTCCAAAAAAGCCAGCAAGGTCAGTATTTATAAAGCTTCTTTTTGACTCTAAAAATAAAGTGTTCTTAATATTTTGTCAGCGGTCAATCTCATTAAACTGTATACACAGTCGTATTTATTGTTGATTTTTTTTAATCTGAACTTAAAAATGAAGTTCAATTTTTTTTCTCCTTTTCATATGTGAATGGTTTTAGCTCTTTCAAGATCTTTTATTTGCTTTTCCCTTACTTTATTACAAGTGTCAGAGCTCACCGAACAAAGTAATCAATGACGGGCAATTTCCATACCTCGCAAGGGTATCCTGACATTCCTGAATTTACTGCCACTTGTAAAACTCTTGGTGGATGTAAACATTAAACCCACTGATATGATGGGACTTTAAACTTCTAGAATAAATGTAAATGTAAGCTTGGAAATTGAATATGATTCTATCTATAGACTTCCAACAATCACAATGAAGCTCAGTTTGTTATCCAATTCATCAATCATGTTCTCAAACAGCTACAATTTCACTAAAGTAGCAGACATCTTGGAGGCTTATTACATGCTGATTGATACTTCAGTTTTTCTTCACAGTGCACAATAGCAGAAAGGCATTAAAATTTGGATGACATAAACACTACAGTAATGATGCAATTATCAATTGTAAAGAAGTTCGGAAACAATTTTTTGATGCTTCCCCCAATACTGGATAACAGCTAATTATATATACTTCCTCAATCTGTTTAAATGCCCTTGTAAAAATTCCTATAAGACTATTTAGGTATGAACAAAAAGGCCTTGCAGGAATTTAAAGCTGCCTGTTTATCTGTACCTTCATGGTGATGATTGTTTAAGAGGACCTATCTACAGATAGGGATTTAACTAAATTAGCAAACCATTCCTATTGCCTGCATTTTGTTGGGCTACATAGAGAGTGCAAGTGTGTGTGATTCATCAGAGTATTAAATTGAATTGCTTAAAGCTATTTTGCTTGATACCTTTGCAGGACTGCAGTTGCTCATGAAAAGCCAGCAAGGGTGAGGGTTGACGATGCTACCAGGTACCATTTATATAACAACTTTATCATTGAATGAAACAGGCAGAAAATTTTATTTAATCTATAAGTTTTCTTTTCAGTGATTTCTCATTATTTTATTGATTTTTCTCATTAATTAAAATTGCCTTGCATAATGCCTCTTCAGATTAAGCATAAAAGAAATACCAAGAGGTAAAGTTGTATAAGTTTGGTTGGTTAAAAAATAATGTGCATTTATCAGTTTTATAAATATATATATATATACATATTTTTTTTTTTTTGTTTCTTAATGTTAACTCCCGTGCGGTGTTTCCCGTTACTGTGACGGAATAGGCCTCTTGTTATCTGGGGCGTTTCCCGTCACCCCTACAGGATGTACTTTGACCCCCAATAACTCCTATAAAAATCTCGCTAAAGCCACGGGAATCGCTGGAAAGGGTTGTATAGCCATTTCCTCTCGTCCATGCAAAGTTTCATACCGATAAGCCTTAGCATTTTTTGTTTATGACGGAAAGGGACACCACTGCTCCAGAGGTCGGAAAGAGAACTTAGGTCTAAAAATAATTTCTAAACAGAGTTATAAGTCAGAAAGAACAAACATTGTGAAGTATTTGAGCAATCAAACGAAAGTGATAGTGATCTAGAAGTGAGTGAAGGTGATTACATTCCAGAAATTGATGAAAGTAGTGATTCAGAGGAGGATAATTCCGAATCTAGATCTAGACCTAATGTTTAACAAAATGAAAATTTGTGGGGTTTTTTTTAGAAAAATTAAATGAAAATTATCTCTCAAGATATCCTTAAAACCAGCATGTGTTGTTATCCTATGTCTCAAAATTTGATCAAGATGGAAGATTTTTTATTTTTTTTTACAAATTCTTAAAAATGACCAAAAAAGCCCAGCCATGGGTGCTCAAATTATTTCCAGACCCTCAGCCGCAAGTGAGTTGAACTTCTAACACAGAGTATTGTGTAATAATTTTTTACAATGTTTCTCTAAGAACAATTCATTGTCTGGTGATTCCAGGTCAACATGTCCATCGCCTCCAAAGCAACCAAAACCTTCCCCAGAGTATGTTGCTGGGGATTCCACCTCTCCATCAGCAAACACTAGATCAAAATCCAGGAGAAGTGTGGACGACGCAGCCAAACAAGGGGCATCGGAATTGAACTCATCCAGGGGAAATCTTCGGAATAAAGCTTTAGCCATGTCTGGTGGCAAACAACCATCAGCAAGGGATAAACTAATGCGTTCTAATTCTAAACTAAGTGCATCAGCTTCAAATCTTCATAAGACAAGTGAACAATTAGAGCTAGAGAAGATTTCAGCTATGAGAGCTGAGACTGCCAGGGCTAGAAGATTAGCACAGGTAATAAAATCATACATTATTGGCTGTTTCTACAGTACTGGAAAGTGATTTTTAAACCAATTAGAAATGGCAATTTTAGGAGCTTAAATCTTATCAGTCTTTAAACTACAAAATTGATAATGTCACATTTGAAAGGTGCAAGTTCTTGTTTAAATGTGCGAAATTTATTCTATATGCTTTTGGCTCAAACCACAGTAAAATAAATTATTAATAGAAATGTACTGCAAAAATGTAAATAGCAATAGTAAAAAAAAAAGTGAGACAAGCATCACTGGCATGGAATGTAACTGATATGCTAAGTAATTTAAATCTTGCTTGAAGTTATGTTTGCTATTCTGCTGCTAACTGATTTATGTAAATATTAGTCCTCAAAACTCTTATGGCATATAGTTATATCATGAGTTTCAGTCACAAGATTGATTTTAGTATTAGGTTTCCTATCTATAAATAAACTGGATTTGTATGACAGTAATGAGGCAATGTCTCATCCTTGAAGAGGTTCACAGGATGCTAAAAAATTAAGAACTCTGACAATAGGTGTAAAGTAAATTTGTGTTGTCCTTCAATTGGATGAAGTTTTATCATGGACAAAATAGAAGGAAAATGTGATAAAAATATGCTGTTTAACTTGAACAAAGTATTACTACATTTGTTGTTTGTTTTTTTTTTCTCAACAAAAGTCAACAATCTTCCTCCCAAATGTAGATTAAATTTTATCAAGTTGTGTAAGGAATAATAGTTTAAAAGGTTTTTAATTGGTAGTCTAGTTTTCTCTTTTAAAATATTTTGATTACAAAAGCTTTTACAAATTTTTAAACTCAATCTTAATGTAGGTTGAAGTAATCACTGGATTTTGAATGAAAGTTTACTGGGAGTGAAAATCAAGATACCATTGATAGGATCAAGGATGTTGATAATAATTTCTGGCCAGAATGAATTTTAAATCTAGTCTGCCATTTAAAACCTAGCCTCTAAACATTTATAATATTTTTAAGGTCTACCGTTCATAAATTATTCTTTTTAGCCTGGTACACATAGAAAATTATGCACCTTTGTTAAATCCCTATAAACTGCTAGACTTGTGAGTAAATCATAGAAAGATCGTAAGAACTTTAAGCTTACCAGAAAAGAATTTTTTTTTTTGTCTTGAAAAGCTGAGGTTCATCTTTTTAAGGAGTGTATAGAAAAGTAATACTGTGGGGGCTAAGGTTTCTTTGCTTCAAGAACCAGACCCAAGCAAGTTGACAGGGCTCATCCTGCATCTTCGATATGTACAAATCAGCTAACCTGATGGTTTTTAAATGCATTTATGAAAAATAGTTCACTAAAGATTACGTTCATGAATTTCAAGTATCCAAATATGGCTATGATCTCAACTGTGCAAACTTTGCTAATATGAAACATTACTACATATTCTTTTAATACCAATTTTTTTCTTGGTGTGTTCAAATTTTTGACAGGAGTCCTGCAAAAAAGCATTAAATGGTCGTAATGTAATCCCTCTCCGCTCTGCTAAACCAGTCACAATGCCCGAGGCCTTCTCTTTTAGTACTGATAGCAGACTCAAGAAAAATAACCTTGCTCCAACATCAGATCAAAAAGTAAAAGACTTTGCTGCTTCTTTAAGAGATGCCAGGGTATGTACAAATAAATTTTCCTCTCTCAGTAAATGGTGTCCATGTCTTATATAATCAAAACTTGTCTCTTCTTGGTGAATGAATGTCTTGAAAAAAAATTTTCACCCAAATCTTAATTTATATCTACTATTGATGTTTAAAATTTATTCGTCCCGGCCAAAATTCTTTTATTCAGTGTGGAGTTTACAGGCTATTGACATATTTTCAGCTAATTTAATCAAATTATCCTAAACAATTTACTATAAATTATTTGATATGTATATTTATCTTTAGGAGACTCTATCTTGGTCAGAATTTTTTCATATAAGTATGGTTGTTTTCATCTAATAATTGTCTACCAACATAATTTTGAAATAATGCACAAGGATGAAGGATTATCATGGGTTAACAGTTGATAGGCATTATGTGGAAGATTTAACGAATTTAAGCTATCTGTGATTTTAGGATGAATTTCATGAAGGTGATGAAATGTGTCTACAAACTAATGATGACCAGTAATAAATAAAGTACAGTAAAGCATTTTCAAACCAAAATACACGGCTCCAAAAAGATTTTGAGATCCCTAGAAATTTGGTTCCACTGCAGTTTTTTTTTTTTTTTTAAATTCATTCAAGATTCAAGCTAGTGTCACAGTTTCCCTTTCCAAATGGTTGCATTAACTGAGATTAAAAGAGGGTTGATTTTTTTTGGTACCTGTATTAGTTTTCCAGTGGTGAAGATTGCGATGTGCCATCTGTAACGAAGCATAATTTGGTTAAAGGTAATAAATCGGAATCATTTGTTTAATCCATGCATTGAGTTGGTAAAAGTATACAGTAATTTATTTTGTAATGTAATTTTTATTTCTTTCCAGGCCTCTAGCAAAGCCCATCAACCACATCTTACAAGACCACAACCATTTAAGCTTACCCATTCGAAAAACACAACTTCAGTGACAAAATTTGTATCAGATGCTGAGAAAACAGCTAACTTTAGCAAAAGGACACCCCAACGTTTCAGGTCTATGCCTAAGCGTAAGTAACTTGATTGATTTATAGTCTAATGTGCGTATTATTTATTTATTAAATAACATCAATAAAAACATTTCAATGAATACCCTAGAGGCCTAATAGTGAATTATAGAATGTGAAAAGCAAATGCAATTAACATGAGCAGTTTCAGTGTCATCTTTGCAACTATTGTATTTCAGCATTTTTTACAGAAACTGGTGGATCCCAAGGTGAATTTGAGTTAGCTTTATAGAGACTATTGTTAATTGCTCATACTTCTTTGCTAAACATCCTGCACTTTGATAATCAAATTGATGTGCCAAGCCTTCTTCACTTAGAAATATCAAGCTGCCACCAAGCTTTCTTGCTAACAGCTCATTTTGAAGCATTTGTCACCTGTTTTTTCAGATATTGGAAGACCTTTGACAGATTCAGGAAAACCCTTGGCTGCCACTCGCCAGTCTCCTCGCCTCACAGTGGCTAAAAGTCCAGGTCTAGCCAGCAAGAGTAGAACGAGGCCTGTCCATGCTCTATCAAGGGAGGAGATGGAGCAGCTTGAATTTGAAAAACATCAAAAGTAAGATTTAGATTTCATGCTGTGATTAGTTTAGTGCAATATCAAAATGATTCCATGCCTTGACTAAAATATCGGAATGGCTGATTTTGTTGTCAAATGATACTGTATTATTATCAAATACTTTAAACTGAGTAATTTGTAGAGAGGAAGTGAATGTTAAACTTTCTTATCTAATGTGGAAAAGAAATATGTACATTCAAGTACGATTTGAGTGTTTTCTGCCACAGCTAACTGAACCAAATTTTAAATCAGATTGCTTTTTTGGCTGACGTCATAGTAATTTTACTCATAATAAAATATTGCATTGTCTCTGCCCATTATGCTTTTGAACTCCATAAATTTCATGCTTGACTTGTGATCTTTGGTATATACAAGGCAATTACAAAATGTGCCATTATTTGGAGTTATTGATAAATTCATAACTGTTTGATCTGAGTCTATTAAACTAGCCATGTGCCATGGCAGTCCACATCTCAAAAGTTAAGTGCTTTATTCAAAGATAAAGCTTTTTCAGGTTTGCATTTCGAATGTTATAGATAAAGTGTACTTTTTTCACTGTTCTTTTATCATAAATTGATATCACTGTACATTTGCTTCCTTATACATGACAAGGCCTATACATTGGTTTTTGCCAATCTTGCTAATAGACATATGCAACGGTTTGCTTTTAATGCAAAAGCGCACTATATCTTTTATCATCCAGGGAACAATTTAAAGCACACCCAGTGAACCATAAAATTCTTCATCAAACGAAATTAGGAGTGCCTAAAGTGGAACCTCGGCCACTGACGATCCCTACAGAGTTTGCTTTAACAAAACGTCGGTCTATGAGCACTGGTGACCTAAGAGAAGCACTGCAGGCTGTAGAGGAAGATCATCACCGCTTCCATGCAAAACCTGTTAATCCCAAAATATTTCAAGGGCCGATGGTAAATAAAAAAAAAACTTTTTTTTTCATAGACAATTATGTAATGGGTTTAGGAGGACACTATTGACATATATGGTTTGGAAAAAAAAATTTTTTTATAACCTAATGCATTTCAGTTTTGAAGGAATTTCTGAAAACAATCAGAATGAATAGAAGAGAATATACTGTCATTATAAAATTCAAAATAAAGAAAATAAATGGCTATGAATTTTACTTTCAAAATGTATGTTTTTTAATATTTTACTCTCTTCACTAGCTTTGCCACTCCCATGCAACCAAACTTAATGTTTTTCTCCTTTATGCTACTCTGCTTTTTCCACGATATATTTTTAAGGGTGTAAAACCAGTGGACCCAGCTGCTCCAACAGTGCCCGAGTCCCCTGCTTTTGCCCTGAAAAATAGAGTGCGTTTCCACAAGGAGCCAAAGCAACAGGTAAAAGCTCTTGTCATGACCCAGACTAATGTATCAGGTTTTTTTTTTTTTATTTTGAAAAAATGTTTTTGTTTTTTTTTCTCCTTTTTGCTCATTTGTATGATTGTCATTGATTGATCAAATTTCTTCATCATAAGTTGTGTGATGTTCTGCTATCAATTTGTTTCTGTATGGTGATAAGTGAGGGGTAAGTCCTCCATGTTTGTGAGGCCCTTGAATGGTGAGGTTGCCAAAAACATAAAATCAATTTAGCATCATCCATTTCTTGTATAAATACCTGGAAAAGTGTCTTCACCTAGTAAAAGTACGTTTATTTATACAGGAGGAACCACAGCGCATTCCTAGAGCAAATAGAGTGCCTCACGAGGGTCTTCCTTTTAGACCCAAAGTGGACCACCGATATACAGTGCCTGAGCCTTTTCAAGTGGAGGAGCGTAGCAAAGAAATGCTCACCCGGCGACAACAGAAAATACAGCAAGTTTTAGAAGAGGAAAGAAAGGTTTGTATTTTATGCCTTTGAGCCATTTGGTTTCTAGATTTTCAATATATCACTTTTAATAATCATTAATGTATTTAAAAGGAATAAATTTGTGCCTTGATAAATGATCTCCCACGATACTCCAAAACAGCATTCATCTCCTCATTTAACCAGTAATGTTCTTTAATTATAACTTTTGAAAATGTCTTTTTAAAATACCTTGTGTTAATCCTTTTTTTCTTCACCTGTACTTATAAAATGCTCTTTTAACCCTTTCCCTGGCAAGTGGGTGTAATCCACCCGGATGCTCCGTATTTTGCTAATAAAACGAGTTGCGTCTTTTGGATTTGGTTCATACTCCACCTAATCCTCAAGGTAGATGGTGTGGTTCCCTTCATGGGTACAAATTTGCATATTTAGTATTATGGTGTAGGTTATGCGGGGTCAAAGTTTTTTTCAACAGTCCCAGGCAAGTGGGTGTATCACACCCATACACTCTTTTATAGACATTTTAATAAAGAATAACAAACTGCTCACTGCTATAACACCAAATTTATTAATAATACTTTCAAACAGTAACTGGAGCAGGTAATGTAGATCAAATACATGAACAATTAATTCCTTACAAGTAATTGATAGACTGTTCGTAGCGCTATTATTGAAATTATAAACTCGTTTCCCATTTTCCTCGTATAGTCTTACAAGACCTCCCCTTTCCCCCTATCCATTTGCTCTCCATGTCACTCTACATCCTCCCTCCTTATTCCTTTCATTTCCAAATACTTCTTACCCCAAAGGCCAACAATCTTTCCCTTTCTCTTCCCATTCCCTTACAGACCTCTCTCTCTCTCTCTCTCTCTCTCTCTCTCTCTCTCTCTTTCACACAGGCGCACACATACACACATTCACTTGACTATCGTTTGAGCTCCTAATCCTTCAAACACTAAGATGCAATACGATTGTGTAAAATGTGACCATTCCACTCAAGATCAACTATGAACAATTTTGGCAGAGGAACACAGCGTGATCTTGGCAAATGTGCCGTTCACATGTACATGTATTGCAGACAGTTTTTGTTTTCCGATGCTTTTTTGCAGGGCAGTATGAGCATCGCTTTTGCTTCTTAGCTGATCGGTCAGTTTTTGCAGCCTTTGCTGGGGGTTGCTGAGGTGCAGGTTGTGGCTCTGGGCAAAGGGATTTCAAAACACAACCGATGTTTTGTCTGATGATCTCATGGTGTGATGGGAAGGTGGCGCGTCGCTCGATCTGAGCCACCACAAGGAACCGTGCAACAGTCAAGTTGAATCTCTGTCTGTTCTCTTCATAGCTCAGTGTACTATCAACCGCGAATAAGTTGAAAGCAAGCCTGGCAGCGATTGATGCAAGGTCAAGGATGTTGAAAAAGTACACCATCGGCCATCTTATTGTGGTGAACGCGTGTCATTTGATCCATAGCATCAACGCTGCCCTTTGTTTTGTTATACTATAGGTTAGGACAATGTCCGGCTTACTATTATCACCAACTTCAGCCTTGTTGTGCAATGTGCTTAGAAGGACATTCTTTTGCCTCTTGTTTTGGAAGGACACGAGGGTTGTTTCATGCCTGAACAGAAATTTTGACTCTCCCAGTGGAATGTGCTTTTTTTTCTTGGAAGGCTTTTGGCAAGAAGCGCTTGTTCCTCTTGATCGTCCCCACCTACCATTGTAAGTTTGTTTTTTGTGAAGGTTTCGGCCAGTTTCAGATCTGTGAAATAATTGTCACAGGTGACATTGCGACCACAGAAATCTTGTGTAAGTGTCGTTTCGACGTTTGCCGCTACCCCAAAGTTTCTTTCAGTGGGTTTTGCACTTGTCGTCTTTCCAAGGTAGAGAGTGCCTCGAAGTGGGTAGTTTGTTGAGGAGTCACATGCCTAAAAGATTTTAAGGCCATATTTGTCCGGGTTGCTAGGCATATATTGGATGAAGCTGCATCGCCCCCGGAATGGTACCAACTGCTCGGCAATGGTAACATTCTCCCCTGGAACATAATACTTTGCAAGATTGCTGTGGAACGAGTCCCATAGATCCCTTATTGGTGCAAGCAAATCTCTTCCTCGACGAACAGTTCTTGTTGTTTTGTCATCAAGTCTCAGATAAAATAATTGGCATTTTATTTATACAAAATATATACACGGGTGTACAACATACATTCACTTGCCAGGAAATGGGTAATTTTATTTTTCCTATATAATTAGTATATGGGTGTACTGCACCCACTTGCCGGGAATCAGATGTTAAATACCTTGCCGGGGAAAGGGTTAATATGAAGCAGTGCTTGTAGCTCAGTTATTATGTCCTATTAAAGTTCTGTAATTATAAAAATTTTAAGAGCTGGTCAAATCCATCTCAAAGAAGGGAGGAATAGAAGAAAAGGGAAATGAGCATCTTTACTGCAATTGTGTAAGTTACGGGTAAACTATTGAGACTGGAAATGTCTCACTCCTTGAACACAAATAAAATTTCCAATAGATCATTAAATTCCATTTCTTACCATCACCTAAAAGTCTTTTCCATTTACAGGAAAACCCACTCTTTGTAATTATGAGCTGCCATGGTGTGTTCAGTCACATGTACTTCTTGTGCAATGTGATTGTCGTAGTTTTTTTTGTATGTAAAGGAGAGAGATCTTTATATGAGAAGTTTCATATAATTAATTATATAAAATAAACAATATTATACTACCTTCATGACAAGTTTTTTTTACACTGAATAGGTCTTTTTGATAAATATTATTTGCTGAATTTTGATACCTTCCAAATTTTCCTCACTCACTCACGGGACAACCTGTAATGTGGTGATTATGGAAAATGATTGTTTTTCCTTGCCATATTCCAAGAGGATTATTGATCTATTCTGTGATTTTCAACAGGCTCATGAGTTCCATGCATCATGCCTGCCAAGTCTTGATCCAGGCCAGCTGCCACAAAAACAGTTGAAGCCAGCGACCAAGCCCGAACCTTTTGAGCTTTATGTAGATAAAAGAGGCAAGGAATACCAGGAACAGTTTCAAGCAAAGGTGGGTTGAAATCCATAATATGATGTCTTAAGAAAAGAAAGAGAGATCAAATAGTCTTGAGTAAATTCCTCACTGTCCACAAATAATAATTTCTTTATCCTCAAGATTTGTACAAAAAGATATCCCCAAAACTAACTCTGATTTGCCTGCCCTGCTAAGTGAGTATTTCAATGGTATATTCATGTTGCCATGAATTATGCTCATTCAGCCTGCCCCTAACCTTTTTTTAAGGATCTTTTGAGTAATCAAATCATATTGAAGTTAGTGGATGATAAATGGATCAATTTTATTAAGTTTTACTTTGCATGGCAGACTTTAAGTATTAACATGGTCAAGCTTTAATCACATCTAGGTGTGTTAAAGAATTAACTGTTTTAATTTTGCAGCGCTGAGGTCTTGTATCACTTTAAATCCATGAATTTCTCTAATAGTAATAGCAACACTGCTGAATTTCATAAAACAAAGAATGTTAGGATAGTGGCTCATACTGACTTTTTGTCTACATTTCTCATCTTCCTAGCAGCTGGAGGAGGAGAGACGCATGCAGAGAAAAGCAGCAACATTTAAAGCAGGACCTAACTCTGTCATTCAAAAGAAGGCTTTCCAGCCTCAGGCATCAACTAAGCCTCTTACAGGTAGATCATCTCTTCTTAGAATACTTACTGTATCAATAATACTTCCATCTTGTAGGTTCCATGTTAAGGAGTTGATTATTCCAAAAATAAAATATTTAAGTGTGTTACTCTTTTTTTCTATCAGAAATTTTTTGGGGCAAAAGTATATCATTATGGGAAATATAATTACGGTGGTAGACTGAAATGAAGTGCTTGACATGTAATATATCTGAACACAGTAATGCCACTATCAATTACCCACTCAAATGCAACTTTCTGCTGTAACAAAAATTCAGTGAATAATATTGTAGCCTTGCTTCATATGGCTTCATCATCATCATCTCAAGCTTGCATGCACCCTCACAGCAATCAAATTTTAATATTTTATAGAAATCTCACGTTTCTCTAATATTCAGTTTTAAAATTTTTTTAGAATAAATGAATGACTGTTTTTTAAAGACAAAAAAAAGGAATCATTTCTATATTTAATGCATCTTATTGAATTTGAATTTTACAGAATTAAAGAAAATCTTTCATAAATAAAGCAAATATCTTTTTAGTTTAGCACTAACTTTATATTGGTTGAACAGTGGTCAAGTCGGTAGGGCGCTTGACTACAAATCCAGATATCCTGAGTTCGAATAACAGTCTGGGCCAAATTTTTCAGCTCCCCTCTGTCCATTAGCACTAAATGGGCAGCTAGGTCTCTTTAGGTTCTGCGAAAGTAAAGGCGGCGACAGTCCAAAAGGAATATTTAAGGTTTTTTTTGTTTTTGTTTTGGCTGTACAGGATAGAGACGAAAAGCCTATCTTTGAACTAAGATTAACATGCATAACTTTTTTAAGTTCTAAGCATGGGTGAGTGCTTGCTGGCTGTAGCAAAACATGAGGTAGAGAAAGTTGATTTCACTTTTTCAATTTGTTTCAAGTTTAAACAGTGATAAGAAATTTCAGGTAATTTTCGGAATTCAGTATACTTTGAACAGTGATGTGATTTTCAATAAATTCTGCACCCATGTCTGGTGGAAGTTTTTATCACTAAGGTTTAATTTACTTCACATATGTATGGGAAATTTTACAGACGAAAAAGTAAAAAACAATATTGTCTGATGATTGTGGGATTTTTTAGATTTTTTTTTTTTAACACAGCCTGATGGTGCCTAATGAGAAGTTCTAGTTGATATTGATAAATATTCAGCTCAAATGTTTTTAGAAAAGATAAAGATAAGGAGAGCAGTACTCAGTATTTAAGGTATACTCTGATGGGAAATTTTTATGACAATTCAGTTTAGCCAGTGAAATGCAGAAAGCAGTAACAGTGGAGGAACACAGCTATAGATGGCATCAGGTCATTAACCACTTAGTCTGAACCCAGAAAAATATTGAGCAAAATCAGTTGTTGTTTTTTTTCTTATTTTTTTTAAATTTGTGAACGAATTTTCCCCCATCATATGCTTCCACTTACTGCGCCTCTTGCACTAACAAATTTCAAAAGTTCAGTAAAAAATAAAATGTCCTGCTCTCATCCCTGTGAACAAATCCTTGAACCAATTTACAAAATGTTTTCAATATTGTTTACTGGTTTATTGTAACAGGCCTTAAACCTATTTGCCTTTTAAGATCTTTGAGTATTTTCCTTGATCTGTTACTATTATCAAATCATTTCCAACAAGGGCTCTATAATCATTTGTCTCAGCATGTTTTGTCTTATGGGGATAGTCTTTAATTTTCTTTACTTGTGGTAAATATCAGCCTTGAAACTTCTATTTGTGCTGGTGTATTAGTCCCTATTGTGGCACAGGAAAATCCTTTTAGAGCAAGGGAAATAATAAGAATAATGTTTAGTATGCAGGCTTGTTTTATATGACATTCGGAGGTTAAATTTACAAACCTGTTCTTTGTGCTTATTCTGTGGTTTTGACATAGTTCATCATATACGGTTCTTAAATACAAAATTTGCTCTTACAGTTTACATTAAGTAGCTCACATAACCAAGTATGAATGGTATAAACTATTATAATAAGGCTGCACTTCCATTTGAATAGCTTGAAAGTTATTAAGAGAAAAATTAGAAATGGCATAAAAATGGTCACAACATACCAATAATCATATGGAGTTGCAAACAATGGCTTTTGTGGATCATAGGTGCATCAATAGATTATTTTTGAAATAAAGCCTTACGTGTATGTATACTGTTTAAGTTTTATAACCTAAATATATACCACTAAAATTTAGTTTACTGAAGAGTTTAAATTTTAGAAATGTCCAAAGGTTTTATCTCTCAACTAAATATGTTATTCTGTCCATGAAAATTTTATACAGAAATTGATGAGTTTCAGTTAAATACTGACATTCGTGCTGCTAGCAGAGAACACTATGACCAGCATTTAAAGCAACGTGAGGCAACACTGGAAGCCATCAAGAGACAGAGGTTAGAACAGCAAGAGGAGGAGGAGAGGGCAGCTGTAATGAGGATACGCAAAGAAGCTGTCCATGTAGCTGCAGGTATAAAAAAGTAAGTCCAATTATCCTGTATTTGTCTACAGGTATTCATTTAAAATAAATTTCTTCAACTCTCTTTTCATTCTTCTTCTTGACTTTGAATAGGCCTTTTAATATTCTTTAAGTTTCCTACTTTGTTGATATAACCGTTGCGGTAATATTGATAAGAAAAATAAAAGATTATTTCATGAAATTGAGAATTTATGGTGCCAAAAGTATTTACTATAGATATATAAAATTGTTGTTAGATTGTAAAAAGCGAGAACTTCTTATTTCATCACTATGCAAGTAACATGATTCTAATCAAAGTTATTGTTACTGAACCAAAAGCTTTTGCTACTACTGCTGAAACTGGATGAAAAGACACCATTTCTTTTCTTTCAATCCCATGTTTCTCCTCCTTGTTTACTCCAAATCAAATTATGGGCTACCCTATGTCATGCCAACCACTAAATCTGTTCATTAGACAATACTTGTTTTAAGTACATGTTTCTCAAAGAAATATGTCAAAGTAGAACAAATGTTTAACCGCATGTATGAAAATTACAAGAAAGCAAGGATAACAATCATGAATTTATGTTAAAAATTTTGTCTTGTCATCATTGGAATTGTATCTTCTTGGGTCTCAAATTATTTTGTTTGTAAGACAGCTTTCTTCGTTATAAACTAAAGTCACATGAAATGAAGTTGTATTTACAAGATATAGTGAAAAATTCAGATCCATTATTTATCAGGAATGAAGTTGACTGGCTAAAAGTTGTAAACCATATTTGTCATGAAGTAGTTAGTTATTGGCTTTAAAAAAATCCATAAGGTTTCCATTTTTTCTTGCAAATGTTACTCATAGCCATCTAATTGTTCTCTCATTTTTTTATTTCCAGATACAAAGCTCCAGTCATTAAACCCAGTGATTTGCCATTGACCCAAGCTCAATCTCCCAAATTTTCTGACCGTTTCCGAATAAGACGCCGTAGTCAGTAGGTGTGGTCTATCCTCTTCAGAGAATGGTTCACTCCATTTGCTGCTGGTATCTGTATAAATCACTGGTTTAAAACAGAGACAATATTGGGACTGGGAAATAAAAATGTCAGAGGTACAATTGCTATAATAGTGGTATTAAGTTTCACTCAAATTTAAAATTTATTGTGTTTATGTAAAATGATTTACCTGTGACTGGTTTTGAATACAGAGAAACTGAAACTGATGCTTTAGCTGATATGTTGACATGTGTACAAGTTCTGTGCTCTTCTCAATTCAGGCAGTTGTAGTCCTGCATCATCTAACATTTTAAAAGAAAGTGAATCTTTTTGTTGGGGCAGTTATATTTAACAAGAGGAAAAGATATAAATATTAAGAAATATTTTACATTAATTACAGTGCCCTCCACTTAATTCGACATCTCATAAGTCAACATGCCTCTTAAATCGACTTAACGAAAAAGGCCCAAATAAATTCCTTTCATAACTACTAATAAATTTTCCCCCAAATCAACATTTTGATCCATTTCTACTATGTTTCGGTATCTGAATCATCCAAAATGTCATTTAATTTTTAGCCTAGCCTCATGAGTTAGATCTAAAGATCTGTAGTGTGTGGACCAGTGCAACTTAAGACAAGGTTTTTTTGTGTTAATAAATTTTAATATTATCTCTTAATTCGACCCATTTTTGTAGGTCCCTGTAATGTCGATTTATCAGGTGTGCACTGTATTTAATTTTTAAATTTTTTCTAATGGTTTAACATAATTTACTATTCTTAAGAAATGATAGCATTTTTTGGTATTGATATTGCTTTTCTTTTTATAGTGTTCAAGCTTATAACTGTCAAATAAAAGAAATAAGGATAAAAAATTGTATTGTGTATGCAAAATCAGTGACTCCTTTTTATTTGTGAAAGAACAGTACTCAGCATCTATTTTATATTGAACCTCTATTATAATTTGTCAAATGTGCAGCTAACAAGCTTACTATGACATTAGTATGGATTTCTCAAGAAAAGTTGAGTCAACCACCAGTCTGAAATCTGTGCTTTCATTTGATTTGCCTTGCCTTTTCTGAAGGGTTAAAAAGGCTTGAGGTAACCATAATTTATTCAATTTTACTATCTTATACAGTTGTCTCGTAAAAAGTTAAACAATTTAATATAGAAAACTAGTATGGATTGTTCTTCATTTGTGTGCAACTTCCTCCTCTCCCCCTATACCTATCACTATGTTGATTATCCCTGCTCTCTGTTGCCATGTCAACAAAAAAGTATTGAGATATTTTTTTTTTCAACACTTAAGCCTAACTATTGTTTTGATCATGTCTTGTCTGTTGGATTTTTTAAAAGTATATGATTCATTGTTATGACAAATTGCAGTTAGTTCAATTATATGTGTAATTCAAAAATTGAATTGGACATGTCCTGTATAATTTTTGAATCGGAACATTTAATCAAAATAGATGGAATTTAAGCTTTGCATTTAGGCATTATTTTGCTAGTTAAGACATGTCCTGTATATTTTTGGAATTACACATTTAATTGAACTGGATGGGACCATAGCTTTGTACACATGCATTATTTTGTTGCTTCAGATAGGAACCTTTGTCACTGGATTACAAGGCAAACTGACAATGAGGGGGGGTAAAATCTGATCTAACGTGACAAATCACACTGTAGCTTCAAATTTTGAAAACAAACAGCCATATCAGGACAAAGTGACAATATTTCGTGTATTTAACACCATTCATTTCAAAGTAGGTCATGAAGTTAAAATTGAACAAGCTAATTATTTAAATTTTTTGTTCAGTTTTCAGCAAAAGATCAGCAGAGTCAAATATCATCCCAATATACTTTATCAATGGGATGGACTGTTGGATATTAACTCAATATATGTTTTCAGAGGTTTTGAATTCTTTTTATATTTATGGGAGAAGCACTGTAGGTGCTTGTTTATATCATTTTTTTCTGCCTTAGGTTATCCCTGAAATAGTCTGTGATGCATAAATCACATGAAATCACAATTATGTCATAAGGATCCATTTTTTTTCCTTCTGGTTCATAATCGCAAGTACTCATCCGGTATATATAATATGATTAGATCGCATCACCAACAGTTTTATAATTTCTGAACTCATTTCACCAGCCTTTCTTTTGTCTCTAAAGGAAGTTTTTAAGATGAGGCTTTGATTTAAAAACAAAATCCCACTTGTGAGACAAGTATTCTGCATCTGATCTTTAGTCTGTTTCAGTAGCCCCACTTTTATCCATTATATTCAAATATTGTAATCACAGTGTAAAATTTCATCTCATCTTAATCTTGCATATGATCACACAGAATGGTTTAGGGAAGAAGTATTAATCGCTAGCATCATTTTGAAAAAATACTTTCAAAAACATTTTGGCTTATCTGTAGAAACATTACCTGTTCATCCATTTACACTAAAAACGGAGTTGAATCCAGCATGTGATGTGCCCTGATATTGAACTGGGTTGTAGTAGCTTTTATTTTTTTCCCTCAAAGCAATTTTTCTGGATAATTCCAACATTAAAGCAGAGACTGAACAAAGTCCTGCTTAATGAATGCTATTGTAGTATTTTTATGAAATTATCAGAAACCGCCAAAAATGAAAGCAAAGCAACCTATCAAATATGTTTTCTGCTTTTTTTAACCTTTAATTTCTTTTCATTAAAATGTCCGTCAGTAATGACAATACACTAAACTATTTTGTAACACTTTTTCAAATGTAGCCATACTCCTATAAAATACCTATCTCTTCATTTACTTTATTATTTGGACCCTAACAATTTTCTTTGGCTTTATTGGTTTAACTTTTGAAATTTGTAATTTCAGTTACATTAGAAGTTTTTTAAAAAATGTAATCGAGATAAAGTGTCAATTTTTTTTTACTCTGGAACTGTTGGTATTTTAATGAATATTAATCCAAAGTGCGAGATTATTTTAAAATGTTGATACAAATAACTGAATATGATGGAAATTACAAAATGAACTAATGAGTTTATACAAGTAATATCCATATGCTTCAATGTGTACCTGCGAAAGATATTTCATGCCACATCATCATTATTTTATTTCCTTGTGATCACATGTAATTTGCTTTGTTAAATTTTAAAGTGAAATATATACATTTGCAGGATAGAAGGAAAATAAATGAGGCAGAGAAAAATTATATGGCAGATTTATTTCCGTAGTCAGCCTCTTCATGTGGGGATTTTGATTTGTTCTTTGATGTACCGATATCAATTCAGTTTCTTGAAAATATTTAGATTTTTACCAATAAGCAATTCTGGAAACTTTGCAATATTATTTGCCTTCCCACTGTATATTTTATAAATAAACATACAACTATGAAAATGTTTTGGTGTTGTTTCACAAAATGTATAACATTAACAGAATTGATGTTTTGGCACCTATATACTTGTAATACTAAGTACAAGGGACTGATGCACTAAAAGTGACAAGAGATTGAAATGCATGGAGGTTGTAATTGCCTACACTAAAGAGCAGGGCACTGGTTGATTGTATTAATAGCACTAAAAAATATAAATGATTCAAAAAACAGTACTTCTCAATCATATTCATTTAAAAAGGTGGAAGGAACATAGGAGTATTAAATGTTGAGTTTAAATTTTACGAATTGCAGGCAAAGGTGTGTTTCACTAACTTAAGTAGATGTTTCAATCTTATCACCAAGCTAGCTGTATAAGCCTTATAAACCGTGGGCTAGCGGGTGAAACCCTCCCCCCCTTGGGATTTTTGTACACCCATATTTTCTCAAAGGTGACCCATCTAGGTGTAAGAAAATCGATGTTAGCCAAATGGAAAGTTTCATCTTCTTATAGTTATTGCCATTTGTTTACGGGCTTTTGGCATTTTTAAAATAAGGGGGTGGGGTTGTTATTTCAGTCATACATTAATTATTTCTACACAAAAGTACACAAATTATAGCTCATATGAAAGCTAAAATGATGGTCTTTCTTATGGTGAAAACAGATTTACAAAATCTTTTACGGCAAAAAAGATATATTGGTTCAAAGTCAGATTTTGTGTCAAAATGGAAAAATTAAGATATGTCAAAGCCACTGAAACTAAAACTTTTTGTTGGATTTTTCAACACCTGTATTTCCTGATTTGGTACCTCTCATAGTAAGGGAATATGGATATAAGTTACTTTGGAAGTGTCATCTTCATGGGTAATTCCCCCTTGTTTACGTTTTTTTGCATATCTTCAATAAGGGGGTAGGGTTGTTCTTTGAGTCATATTTCCACATCTGCTCAAGCAAATGGGCACTTGTTGGTACTCAAATGAAAGCTAAAAAGCTACTCTTTCATGAAGTGTAACGGATTTTACAATATCTTAAGCTAGTCAAATTTTATTTGTATTCAAAGTGCATTTGCCTTGTGAAAATGCAAAACTGAAATATTCAGCTTATCTAAACCAAAGTAAGGCGTCAATAATTTCTAAAGCATTGCACTCCAAGGTGTTAGAAAATGTGAGATAGTTTGATTTTAATTGTCTTCTTCATACAATTATGGTCTTCTATGATGAATCAGTTCTGTCTTACGTGCAAACTAGGGGGGAGGTTTCTTTTTTCAGTCATACCTCCATAT
>JAWDGP010006990.1:0-17833 GCA_033675545.1 Elysia crispata
CATCGGAGGCTTAATTTTGCCATCCAGAGAAGCCGATTCTGTTCAAATTAGTAAACTTGACGGAAATTTAATGCAGCCACCCAAGAGCCCTCCTTGTCCCACGGAGACTAATCCGTTCAGCTTTGACTGAAGAAGGCAAAACCATCGTTTTTTTTTTTTATGTGACCCCGTAATAGCTCAACCCCCACTGAAATCTCGAGTGAATTTATCTTGAATGGCATGGAGCCAAAAGCTAGGAATCGTTGAAGAATTCATGCTCTCATGAGTTAGTTCTGGGTCGAAAAACCTGTTTTATTATTTTATCAACAACGAAAAGTCAAAATGCGCACACAAGTTTGATAAGCTAATTTTTCCTTACTCATTAAATAACAATTTTCATCCTCTCTGAGAAAGTGTTTATAGGAGAGGGCGGGAAAGGTGAGGAAAGGAATGGATAAAAACAAAAGAGTTGCTCAACATGAAAGACCCTTAAATCGTTCCGCGCAGCTTTGTTGTCCCCTTGAATCCATAAAGGCCTGCAGGAACACAAATTATAAGATCTAGTTAAACAAAGTAGTTTTGTCACGTTTTCAAACACTATTAATCCTGTCGCGGTAAAAAAAAAAATCAGATAATTTGCATTATTTCAAATTCACCTGTTAACCCTACCTCAAGGCAGATTTAGGTGTTAATTTTTTTTTTGCGAATCTTTGAGAAAAAAAAATTCGGATGCGAAACAATTTTTGGTTAACAAAAAATTTATGCTTTCCCAGTAACGACTCACAATAGATTCTAAGTAGAAATAAAGATTTAAACTTTGTAGGAAAAAAAACTACAGGGGTCCACTGTATAATTGGGAGCGTCCCCTACTCTCCTTTACCTGAAGAAACTAAATGTTCGAATATGGAAGAAAAACCTTACGTAGTATATGTTCCATATCACTCTATAAAAACATCTATGTGATAATCGTCGGTACCTTATCCAAGTATGTGCCCTAGAAGGCTAGACCTAAAAGCTGCTATTTTCTTGAGGAACAATTCATCCCTTCTCACATTTTCTACCCAAACGCACACCACTATTTCCATCTTGAATGATAATTGGAACTTTTCGCACTTTTATCAGAATTCCTCTTCGATCGACTGACTGAATTAAAATTAATGGATATTAACCAAAAGGAATGCTTAAAGGTATCAGGAAAGCTGTGACATCGATTATTCTTTTCATCATTGAAGTGATTCAGAAAAGGACAAACCTTCTTAACTCAAGAAGAGCACTTGTGTATCAGCGTTGTAACATCTGATAAACAGGGACATTTTGTGCTATTTGACCCCCACATCGTCGTTGGATAAGTTTGGGGTTTCGCAGTTTTAGTTACTCCGTGCTCCACCAATCATCTTGCTCAAATTTTACGCGGCCTGGACGAAACGCAAGACCTTTAATAGAGCTGTTACATCGAAAGAAACGAGTTGGACTGTTGGTTTTTTTTTAACGACTGACCACAGGTATTCGTAAATAAGCGAGTTATCGCCTTTTACCTAAAAAGAGATGTCTCGGACGGCGTAGTTACACTGTTATTTATCTACTGCCTGCTTTTTTATTTTCCGCTCTTTATATTATTCGCAAATATTTATAGTATTCGCAATTATACTTTTCTTTTAACAGATGCAATGGATTAAGATAACCAATATGAAATGTCATTATTTGGTAATATTTGCTCTTTCGAGGCAATATTTTTATATTCGAGGACACTCATCAGTTATTTTTTTTTGCTTATGTTCAGTATGTTATCATCGGAGAGCTATAAATATATAATTTTCTTTATATTGTGTTATAGGTTGTGTTAAAGGTTTATGGACTGAATCTTTGATTTGGATTACGGTACAATGGTTTTGTGTATCAGCTTTTTTTTTTTTAATTCAATCATCTGCCTTCTCCGTTAACGTGTGGTTTGGAAAGACTAGTGAGGTCATATTTTTGGGTGCAAATCGATGGAGGATTTCGTATCCTGTCAAACAAGGTTTTTTTCATATCGGTTTTTTTTCTTTCATCTGCATTTTGCTATCGATGTCATCAAGCCAACATGCCCTTGTTGCTATTATGTGGAGTTTCCATTTTTCTAACCTCATTTACCATAGCGGATCGAAATTTATTTCTTTTTAGTCTTGGGATTTTTCAGTCGGTTACTTGTCTCTTGATTAAAACTTTCTAGCGAGTTTAGAACTTTCTGATCTTTGATTTTTTTTCTGTTCTCAATGATTTTTTTTTGTGAAGGGGAGGGGGTGTTAAGGCTTCACGTACAACTTAAGTCAAAGGCTAAATTTTGACTCCTTTACGCCCAATATTTGAAAATCAACATTAAGAATCTAGTATTTTTTTTGATACATTCAAGCCTTTCAAGGCAGAGAGCATCAAATGTTGATCCTCAACAAATTGGGCGCATCTATGTTTCATCATTGTATTGGCTTTGCTCTTTTTATTTTTCCTTTTTTTCTTTTTTTCGCATGCTAACAGCACGTTACTAACTGCATGTTACTAACCTGCACTTCAATTTGTGCTGGTACAATAGTGAACCGGGAAAGATGCGCCCGTTGGCAAAAAAAAAATTACTTTAATCATAAGTTGAATACATGTTTCCACTTTTTCAAATGATGAAATAGTTGAAGGCTGGGTGCGCGAATGAATGGAAAAATGGAGGGGAGAGAGAGGGAGGATAGAGGAAAGGGAGAACGCATTAAGTAAAAATTATTAAAAGAAAAACAAAGTCAGTTTCACCAACTTATCATCTTCGAGTCCTATGTGATTTGACCGGAGCTAATCGGCCCAAATTCATCAGTTCTCTCATTATTTAAATTGGTTTCAACGTCACGCTGCTACTCTCTCAGCAAGTAGAATGATTTGTCAGTTCGTACATCCTTTTTTCTGATCGATATTTCATCAACGTAGCTTTTTCCAGCATTCGTTTCCTTTAAGGTTTTTTTTTTTATTTATTTATTTTTCGATTGAACACTATTGTGAAGCAGTAGCAAATCAAGATCTGAAAATAAAAACGAGAAAAATTTGATTGTCCAGATTTATGTCTGAGTTGTGGGCTGCCTCGCTTTTTGGCATTTCGATTTTGCGTCAATCTCGCTCAGTCATGTCAATCATTGTTGCCTCCGTCAGTTCTGGTCTGGTAATCATAAACGGTAATAACTTTGGGTGGCTCATTGAATGTCATCAAAGGTTAAGGTGGGAAATCTCGGGACTTTCATAGCGGGCGCACGCTGCGGGAGTGTGGAATGTCGAAGCGAAAATATATTTTGTGACCGTTTCCAAAAATTGACTTTAACTTTGTGTCTTTCATATGGTTTTCCTTTATGTCAATACGAGTAAATCGCACTTAAAACTAACGTTGCAATGCGTTTACCATGTTTGAATCGGTAGAATATTAGATTTTTATAAGCTATGTTGATAGAATTTATAAATGATAAAGATACCAGTCTGTTCAATTCTGATTTACCCGACCAAGGCTCAAGTTGCTTCCCAAAGGGAGGCTAATCTGTTCAGTTAGGCAATGCCCGACGGAAGCTGATCTGTTCAGCTTTGAAGCGGCAAACAGAGGTTTATGTTCTCAATCAGAAAGAATTGTTTAGCATTTGTATTGCTCGACGGGAATTAACTTTGTGACGCTTGACGAAGGCTTATGTGTGCAGCTTTGCACTGCACGATGAAGGTAAATTTTGCCATGTCAGAGAGCGGCCAATATGATTGGCGTTGCACTGGCCAATGAAGAATCAAGTTTACCATCTGAATAGAAAGTTTAAGCTCTGTAATGACCGACAGAAGCTAACCAATACAGCTTTTCACTGGCTGAGTCATCTGGTGGTGAGTGTTTGATCTCATCTCATCAGCCACATTCATGGCTTGACGGAAAGCAGCCGTGTAAGATTCTTTGGGGCACTCGAGTAACGTTACACCAATCAAAGAACGCACTTATCGTGTTGCTATTTTAGAGGTAGTTTTCTGGGTCTAATTCAAGTATAATGAAGGTTGTTCGATAAAAATAGTAATAGATCAATGAGTTTGACTGTTTTCGAGGAAAATTTTCATTTTTTGTTCATCTTTCTCATCTGAAATTGGGATGAAAGCCATAGTTTTATCATAAGTTTTTACATAATGCACAGAAGTCTTCATTTTGTTGTTTCGTCGATAAACACTGTGTTGGGATTCCACGTGTTGATATGATGCGTGTTCCCTGTTATATCGAAAAAATGCATCTCTGATAATTTCGTGTTTGAGACGCTTTATTAAACTATCAAACTATGAGACTGAAAGAGGCATTCATAGAGAATAATTTCCGCACTAATAGTACACTAATAGTACTTCTTGTACCGACCGTCTGAAACTGTGTGCTGTTTCGTCAACTCTTAAAACGAATTTTTTTTTTGTTATGATCACTACTGTTACTAGAAAAATTCGATTATAAAGTTTACAGAATTTACAGCGTTTTTGCTTAAAATATCAATAGTACAAGAATATCAAAACATTCTTAATTTGCACTAATTTCAACTACAGTTTATATTGATGATTATTCTCCAAATGCCAGTATGTCTAAATTGAGTTTCTGTGAAATCATTTTCTTTGAGGATCCAAATGTAAAGTCCAACTGTCGTAGAAAGGCTTCTCTTAGTGGCTCTTGAATTAATATAATTGTAAAATATTCCGTAGCAAAAATTGAAATCAATAAATTGAGCAGCGGTTGAAATATTTCGCTTTAGACTTTGTGACGCAAGTGACATTTCGACCATCTTTCTTGTTAGTCATTATATGTGTATCTTTTTTGATATTTCAACTTGTATCATAAGTCCTACAAGTTTCTTTTTTTTACGCTTGCATTTACCCTTTTATAATTACTTTTATATTTATCAACGACCGTATCAATTACATATATGCTTAAAATGAAATGAACATATTGCATAAGTGTTATTGCCAAGAAGAAAATCTTAAACATCACATCAGATTATATGTTCATCTTTGTAATAGCTGACGGAGGCTTACCAATTCAGCACTGTTCTGTCGGTAGATAAATTTCAGGCCTTTCTCATCACGTCACTTCCGTCCACATCAAGGCGGGCTTTTGGTAATATGAAAGAAGGCCTTAGATCACTGTATTGTGGCCGGTTAAATCAAACAAGTTAAAGGCGAATCTGCTTCAATCCGATAAGATCGACGGGGTCCCAAACTGTCGTCGCGTAGGACTATATAAAAAAAATGAAATATTCTGTAATAAAAACTCAAGCCAACTGAACGTCGGTTGAAGTATTTCGCAATTGAGTTTGCGCCGCAAAGAACATTTCGACCTTCTTTCTTTGTTATAAACCAAACTAAGAGGGGTTGGCATAAGGGAACGAAAAAAGTTTTAACATGGCGCATCTTTGGACGGTGAAGAGAAGGGAGAAGGGAACGATTGGGGGAAGGGAGTGGTTGGGTTATAACCTCCTTGATTACATCGGTCAGTTGTTTAAAATAGTTTTTTTTTTTCTTCGCTTCGGTTCCAAGCTTTTGTCTCCATTATTTGATTCCATATTTTTCAAAACTATAATAAGTTTAGCTCAATG
Organism: Elysia crispata; assembly: GCA_033675545.1. Classification (NCBI taxonomy): domain Eukaryota; kingdom Metazoa; phylum Mollusca; class Gastropoda; family Plakobranchidae; genus Elysia; species Elysia crispata. The sequence continues at coordinate 5,577 of JAWDGP010006990.1, forward strand.
TTTTTGCACCGTGATCGTATAAAAAATATTTGTGTCACATTTTCGTTACCACAAAAACTTTTCAATAAACATGTGTAATATTGTAAATTGATCTTATTATCAACTTGATGGAATATCAATCAACCAAACATAACTCTGAATTAGTATGACGTCGCTATTTTGGTCCAGGGCCAGCAGCTTAAAAATCTATGAAATGATACTTTTTTCTAGAGACTTAAGATTTACAAAACGTTCCAAATGGTTAATAAAAAACAGGAATACTTTAAAAAAAATGATGTATACCGAACTTTAAATTATTTCCTACGTGTTATTCATAGAGCCTGTTACAACATATAATGAAGGTAAAGATTATAAGCCAATTATGCACAGTCTTACCCTTCTGAGTTAAAATGAAGAAGACAGAGGATGCAACAAGGTAAACTTCTCACCCCATGGGACTAAAGTCGAGAGATTACATCATTATGTGCGAATATCTCTTATAAATTATCAGAAAATTGTGGCTAACGGAATAGGGCATCCACCCTAATATCTGCAGGAACATCTTCGCGGGTACGAATCCTACACCAAAAGCTTTTTTTCAATTCTCGCCATTCTGTCCCAAGACCTCCGGGGTTGAAGGGGAGGGGATGTTTATCGTAGAAAGGTTTCCTATACCTACATCTAGATGATTAAGTTTCTGGTTTCTTTGAACAACACAATTTTGATAATTTCTTAAACCTCAGTATAAATCAAATTTTACTGGCCGTTCATTGACATATAAATACCCTGAAAAACTTAAAATATGCTAGCTTGTTTGCGATGTTTCCGTTTCTGTCACACTGCAGTTGCGTAAATTATGCTATCTGCACTCGGAGAAAATAATTACTTTAGTTGTTTGTTTTTTTTATTTCTTTACTTTCTGATAAGTTAATTCGCTGTCTCAACTAATCCTCTCTCCTTCCTCCCAGCTTGACCTTGACGTTGACATTGGAGAAGAGAGGTGAATAAATCTTGGACCAGCAATGCCTACCAAAAAACACAATCACAAAAGCTCATACAGCTTCACAGGATTTGATTTCACTTCTGGAATAATCAACGAGGCGGCCCGAAAAGTTTTCTGAGCAAACCATGGATTGGTGAGTTAGACGAGAAATTATAAATGAAAGAGCTTAGATAGAAAGCCATACGTTGATTTCGTAAAAGGAATTTTCACGGTAATGATTTTAGCTTTTTCTGTTGCAGACCTAGTTTTTGTAAATATAAGAATCTGATAAGAAAACCAGGGCATATAGAGTTGATAAATGCCAATTAAGACTTAAATCACTTTTACAAGTTTTTTTTTTTAAAAAGGCAAATTTTTTTCATCATCAGAAATTCGATTTCAACTCTAAAATATAAAAAATGAGTGCACATTAGTGGATGTTGCCTTTATTTTTCCCCTTACTCTAGATTAGTTGGATTTTTTTTTTTTTCATAACCAGAGGATTAATCTTAAGCATGCCTAGAAAGCACTAAGCTTATATCCTGGACCATCGGAGAAACATGACCAAAAGACTAAAGATATAACCTGACAGAATGGCTATGGCATGATTTTTTTCATTGATGCTCTGACAAAAGTAGGTTTAATGTTCACTTTCTCTCCGCACCTCCCTTTTTTATTTACATGTCTTTCTTTCTATTTAACTAATTTCTATTTCCGTCACCTATCTTTGTGTCTGTTTTATTCTCCGTCACCTTAAAACTCTCCTCTATCTCTCTTTTCTCTATTTGCCACCTTAAAAAATTCAAATCTTTCCTCTTTATTATCCTCTTTCACTCTTTCTTTCACTTAGTATCACACCCACTCTCTCTATCTCTTTCCTCTTTCACTCTTTCTTTCACTTAGTATCACTCTCTCTCTCTCTCTCTCTCTCTCTCTCTCTCTCTCTCTCTCTCTCTCTCTCTCTCTCTCTCTCTCTCTCTCTCTCTCTCTTTTTTTTTTTTTTGCTTCTGCATTTATATTATGTGTCTTAAACTCTCGAGCCCAAAAATGCAACGATCTATCCGCTAGTTTGAACCCAAACTATGAAGGCTTAATTTCAAATTTGATTAGGCAAGTTTAAAAAAAAATATGTTTGAACTGAACAAGTTAAATCGCTAGATGTAAAGCGATAAACGTTCAAAAATTTTTTTCCCTCAGGTGATGCTATGCAGATGCTGTCAAGGTGTCACTGAATCTCACTAACCACCGAGCTGAAAAATGGAATGACGTCTCAATTACTATGGATCTTTCCAAGTGGATAGGCCGTGTTTAGGCGTGGATTCTTCATAGTTTAATTTATGTTGATGAAATTTGTAAATGACAAATATATTGATTGCTCAGCCTCAGCTCTGATTTGCCTGACGGAGGCTTATCTGTTCTGCTTTATGCTGCCCGACAGAGGCTCCATTTTGCTATTCCAAAGGGAGGCTAATCTGTTCAGCTTTGTACTGGTCAACGTAGGCTCACATTTACAATCCCAGAGAAAGGTCGTACTCTAGCATTTATATTGCCTGACGGCGGTCAATTTTGTCACGTTTAATGAGGCTAATCTATCCGAATCTTCACTGCTCCAAGGGGACGCAAGGCCGAGCTCCATATAATTGGTAGATGAGTTTTAGGCCTCATCACTTCAGTTCAGCTCACTCGACGCGGATTTAAGTTTGATATGAAAGAAACCCTTAGATCACTATGTTATGGACAGGCTATATCAAACAATAAAAAAATGAGGCAAAACTGTTTCGATCTGCAAAGACTGATATGCTTTAAAATTCCCATTCGATAAGAGGACTAATCGATGGAGCTCTGCATTGTCTAACGGGGACTCACTTTTATCATCCCAAAGAGCAGCCAATCTCTTGGTTTGCCATCACCATAGGAAACATAATTGTTAAGCTATACAATGAGCGACAGAGTGATAAATTCAGCTCTTCACTGCCCGATAAGGGCTCAATTTTGTTATCCAGACAAACGATAATCTGTTCAATTATTCACTGCCCGACGGGGGTTCAATTTTACCATCCAGGGGGAGGCTAATCTGACTAGTGCTACACTAAATTTTGCTGTTCTGAGGAGGCTAATCTGTTCAATTTAATCTGTATATTTGACTGAAGCTTAATGTTGTCGTCCCGGAAGCTTTGCTTTCCTACGAAGACTGATCTATTTTGCTTTGCTTAAAGAAGGATAAACTATCATCGTTTTGTGAGCTCGCGATAGTTAGAACTCCTATGGAATCTCTAAGGTGTTTAACTTGTCATCAGTGACATGGAGCCAAAAGCTTGGAATCGTTGAAGATTTGCTATAAGCTCTGCTCTCTCGACTTAGTTCTGGGTTGGAAAAACCTTATATTTTATTAACGAACAAAGAAAAGTCAAAATGCGTACTAAAGTATGCGATAGTCTTGATGGTGGTTAGGTTAATTTTGCCCCATTCATTAGAAAACATTTTTATCCTCTCTGGGAAAGTGTACAGTTAGTTGCTAAACGGGAACAACTTTTTTTTTAATACCATTCTACACGATTCTTTGAGAAAGAAACAAGGGAGTTGGAGACATTTTTTGTCAACAAAAGGGAATGGTCTCTCAGAAACGGCTGGCAATAGGTTCTAGGCAGAAGAACAGGTTGCAATGTAACATCTCTATTGATGGACGCTTACTTAGGCTTAAGAATACTTTTTGTGGGGGTAAAAATACAGGAGTCCAGTGATTACACTTTAAGCTATATCGTTTTGTTACATCTGAAGGAACGAGTTAATTTACTTTATTTTTACTTTTGGACCTTCAGCACACTTACGGTTTATCACCATTTACCTGAAAAGAGCTGTCTCAGACGACGTAGTTACACTTTACATTCATTACTGCACGTTATTAATCTACCGGCTCCGTTTTGATTTTCCCCTTGTTTTATTAATTCATCAGTGATTATTATATGCGAAGTTTATTGTCTCATTCTCTTCAGTACAGTGCACAGGAAAACTGTCTTCTATCACTATCTTTTCACTGGAATATCTCTGTCTTTATCTTCTCTTGTCTGTGCATGTCCGTCTGCCAGTCAATATATAATTTATACCTGCCTGTCTCTTTTCCTCTGTTTATCTCTAGTCTATGCGACTTTTTCTTTTTCTTTGTCACCGTAATTTTGCTCTGTTTTCCGAATGCCAAGTGTCATTTCTCGTTTTCATTTGTGCACAGCGTATACATGAACAGTTCCACGAAGGTTGTTTGGGACAAAAAAAAAAGAAATTTAGATAATGAAAATACCTGTATTGCATATTCATAATACGTTTTTAGTATGATACCAGCTGTATTTTTGTGTTATTTTAATGGATGCAATGCATTAGGATAGCTAATAGGAAATGTCTTTATTTAGTAAGGTTTGCTCTGATGCTGCAACTTTTATCCCCCCCGATTTATTTTGCTCTATTTGTTATCAGTGGAGAGATATCAATACATAGTTTTCTTGATTGGATTAAACGTTTATGGACTGATTGATGTGGAGCACTGCTCAGTGGTTTCGTGTATCATATTTTTTGTATTTTTAAATTCAGTTATCTACCTTTTCCTTGAACGTGTGCTTAGACAAGTAAAGTTTAGATTTTTTTTTTTTTTTTTTTAAATCGACGGAGGAATTTTATTTTTTGTATTCTTCCAAACGTTTCTTTATTTCGGCTTTTTTTTTTTAATTCAGCTAAATATCAGTATTTGGAGATCGATTTCATCAAGCCACCAAGCCTTCACCTTAGAACATTACCGACAGAGGTTCAATTTTGATACCTTTACGTCCAATATTTGAAACAATTATCGACTTTAAAGGACTAAAGTAATTTCTCGATACGTTCATGCCTCTCAAGGCAGAGAGTATAAAAATATCATCCTCGAGAAACTGGGCGCATCTGTTCACTGTTGTATTTGTATTGCATTTTTCTTTTCTTTTTTTTTTCTCTCCATTTTTTTTTTGCGCATGCTAACAGCATGTTACTAACTGCACGTTCCTTGCCTGCCCCTTAACTTGTGCTGATATAATAGTGAACCTGGAAAGAAGCGCCCATTAGAAAAAAAAATCACTTTAGTCATGAGTTGAAGGAATACACGTTTTCCACTTTTTCAGATGGTGAAGGCTGGGTGCGCGAATATTGGTTTGGGAAAAGGGGGGGGGGGAAGAGAGAGAGAGAGAGAGAGAGAGAGAGAGAGAGAGAGAGAGAGAGAGAGAGAGAGAGAGATAAAAAGATAGGAGGGGGAAGGAAGGATAAGGTTGCTATATTTATTACTTTCAAAAAGTCGGTTTCACTGACTTTTCATAGGTAAAGCTATTTAGCCCAGTACCGTCAGTTCTCAAATTAGTGTCTTAATTTTTAGGTTTGGTTTCAACGTGACGTTGATACTCTGTCAAGAATTTTTTATCACTTTACACGTTCTTTTTTCTGATCGATTTTTAATTTACCTAGTTTTTCCAGCGCTTCTTTCCTTTGCGGTTAAATTTTCATTTTAATCACTTACACACTTCCGTGTAGCAGTAGAAAAAATCAAGGTAGGAAAATAAATACGAAAACAATTTGGAAGTTTTGATTTATGTTACAGAGCTGCATCTCTCTTTGGTATTTTAATTTCAATTTAAAATCGACGGAGGAATTTTACGTTTTGTATTCTTCCAAACGTTTCTTTATATCGGCTTTTTTTTTTTAATCCAGCTAAAAATCAGTACTTAGAGACCGATTTCATCAAGCCACCAAGTCTTGGAATGATTCCTTGTGGGGGTTTTTTTAGCCACTTTTACAGCGGATTGAAACTTTTTTTTTTGTCTTCAGATTTTTCGAGTTGAATTATTCAAATTTCAATGGGTCACTTGTGTCTCTTGAGGAAACCTTTGTTGCAAGTTTATAACTTCTCAGTCTGTAACTTGCTGATCTCTGATCCTGTCAAGATGGGCTCGTTTTCTCCATAAAAATCTGTCTGGAAACCAACGCTATGTAGGATACTATTTACTCATAAATGCTCAGTGGCCGCTTTCTTGTTTGTGTGGTTTTTTTTTTGGTTTTTTTTTTGGGGGGGGCGCAGGGCAAAGCCTTCACCTTGGAACATTTCCGACAGAGGTTCAATTTTGATACCTTTACATCCAATATTTGAAACAATTATCGACTTTAAAAGACCACAGTAATTTGTCGATACGCTCATGCCTCTCAAGGCAGAGAAACTGGGCGCATCTGTTAGTTTCACTGTTGTATTTGTATTGCATTTTTCTCTTCTTTTTTTTTTTCTTTTTTTTTTTTTTTTTTTTTTTTTTTCGCATGCTAACAGCATGTTACTAACTGCACGTTCCTTGCCTGCCCCTTAACTTGTGCTGATACAATAGTGAACCTGGAAAGAAGCGCCTATTAGGAAAAAAAAATCACTTTAGTCATGAGTTGAAGGAATACACGTTTTCCACTTTTTCAGATGGTGAAGGCTGGGTGCTATTCAGCCCAGTTACCGTCAGTTCTCAAATTATTGTCTTAATTTTTAGGTTTGGTTTCAACGTGATCTTGGTACTCTGTCAAGTAGAATGAAATGTTATTTTACATTTGTCTTTTTTGTGATCGATATTTTATGTACCTAGTTTTCCAACGTTCCTTTCCTTTGCGTTTTTTTTTTTAAAATCAGTTACACACTTTCGTGTAGCAGTAGAAAAATCAAGGTAGGACAATAAAGACGAAAACAATTTGAAAGTTCAGATTTATGTTACAGTTGTGAGCTGCCTCTCTCTTTGGTATTTCAATTTTGCAACGCTTGTTTTCCAGAAATCATGTCAAATATTGTTACCTCCGTCAGATCTGATCTAATATTCATAAACCGTAACTTAAGGGGGTTCTATGGATGTTATGGGAAGGATTGTAATCTGCCTGACGGCCGACAGTGATTTCAAATAATTGTAATTTTTTTTTATTCTGTTCCAAGCTTTTGCCTCTTATTTGGTTCTATTTTTTTCAAAACCATAATTAAAGCTCAATGAATGTTTTTTTTTGCACTAGGATCGTATGAAAAAAACCAGTGTCACATTTTCGTTGACTTAGGAAACTTATAACCACAATATCGTGAAATAAATTTAGTATCTATGTCATGGTGTTGTTATATTGTTACTAACCACCTTTATATATCATTACTGTAGTCAGAGGCGGTCATTGGATGTTACCTCGCCGGTTTAAGCTCCAAACCGCAGGTGGATGTAGTCTAAGCTTTTCATTTCCGTCTTGCTTGGCTGGGACTTTCCTTGATCACGCATAAGATGCCTGCTTTTATCGTGGTGTGAATGGGACATATCAAAAACAGAGCAATCAATTTGATTTCTAAATGCGTTGCTAAATGTTACATGACATTTTTACAAATGGTTTTAAATAATTTTTGTTTTGTAATTTGTCACGATTGTTTAGTTAAGCTTGAATGTCATATGAACAAAAAGGCCAAGCGGAAAAAAAAATTAAAATGGGTTTAAAAAAAACAACGCAATTTTAAAACTTTATCCACCACATATGCAGGGTTAACTCTTCAAGTATGCGACATTCTTCTTCGTGAATATTAAATGTTTCGTTGAATTTGGCTGGTTAGTTTTGTTGATTCAATTTTCCTCAAAGCAGTATTCCGATGAAAGACATTTTTTGTAATCCATATTCTAAATTTAATAGATCTAAACATTGGAAACCTGTGTTCGAGCTAAGGAATCAATTTTTGTTTTAATATCAATGTATAATTATTGTCATTAAACGGCTAGTGATAAAACCTGTTAAGTCCAATATTATTGTTGTTTGGTATGTATTTACTTGTATTTATTAAATCTTGTAAGTGGGCAGGTGGCTGTGGAGTAAGAGTGTCGTCTTTGATTTCAAAGAATCATTTTTTTTCGTTGGTTTGAGTCCCACACTATCGATTGTAAAAATTAATGAGGGTCTCATCTTTTAGTTTAGCCTCACTTGACGGGGACTTAGGTTTAATATGAAAAAAAAATGCCTCTGATCACAGCCTTGTGGGATGCTTACATCATACAAGAAACAAATAAGCACGTTTAATGTAGCAGTGAGTTTGGGGTCTTACCTTGCATAATGTGTCATGTCTAGCGGTAACTCTAGTACGCTAGAGGAAGCTAATTATCACCCGATGGCAACAAGAATTATATTTATATTTGCTTTGTTCAAAACTAATACATGGAGACACTAATATACTTATAGACATCTTCTTCGCGGGTTCGAGCCCCACACCGTAAGTAGGTGAGTGGAGAGCCTCAGCTCTTTTCAGTTCCACCCTGCCCGACGGTGGCTTTTGTATATTATGCAAAACAAAAAAAGTCCGAAATCATCGTGTTATGGGTGCGCTGTATCAACCAACCAACCAAACAAAAGCAATCCATTTTGATCCGACTTAGTCTGACGCTGCTATTTTGAACCAAAAAGATAAAGTGACAATCCGTACAAGTCCATTCACTTATAAGGCCAACGGCTTAATATGTATGAAATGATTGTTTCTCTAGAAACCTGAGATTTGCAAAACATTTAGAATAGTTAAAAAGCAATATTTTTTTCTATTTAAAAATTGCCTCCTCCGTGTCATTCATCGAGCCTGCTTGCAAAATGTTTTTTGTTTTTTAATTTTGAAATGTTTAGATGAGTTTGCTCCGTTTCGTATGGCTCTAAAATCCGGAATAGTTTGATTTTTTTCCCCATGAAACCAAAATTGTGTGTCTGTTGATGAATCTCGACATACATTTTTACTGGCATCGTATGAAATGGCTGAATTCACAGTAAATAATGTTTTACACATTTTATACATTGTAGATATGTATGAATGAGATTGGTGTCTTATGCAACATTTAAATTAATCTTTTTGGGTAAATATGTGAATAAGTTTGAAACGGCACCATGGAATACTCTAATTGGATCCAGTCATTTTTTTTAGAGATTTATATAATGTGTTGTGTTTTTGTTATATTATGATTCTAGTAGTGATTTGCCATGCGAGAATAATACATAACTTTAAAACGGTTTTGTCTTCGATTTTTCGTATGATGTATGATACTTAATGCTACACAAAATAGACAGAGGCAGAGTTGGAGTTAGATAAAGAACGCGAAAGAGTGACAATTGACAGTCATACAGACAGACAGACAGACAGAGAGCGAGAGAGGCAGTCAGTGAGAGGGGAGGGAGGGGGAGAGAGAGAGAGTGTGTGTGTGTATGTGTGTGGAAAGGTTCAGACAGACTGAGAGGAAAAGTCGGTGTCGGGATCATTACAGCTTGTTAATTTTATCTTTCTTTTGAGTAAATGAATACCATATTGGTTATTCTCAAATTTCATGCAAATTGTACACAATGGGTGACGATTATAGGGGTAAAAGTAGAGACGTTTTTTTCACATGCACATTTATTGATAATGATGATGAATCAACAAAGGAAGCAATTCATGATCTAGATCTAGATATAACAAAAAATGAAAAGAACCCATCTATAAATCATAATTTTGGAATGCCGCGGATTGAACCCGCTACTTAATTGACACCCATCGCCTACTTTGGTGGTAGCAATTTAAACAAGATCAAAAGGGGATGTTTAAAAAAACAAAATTGATTGAGAAAGATTGTCTTAATCCCAAAACGTATCAGATACGGAGGTGGTAGAACTAAGCGTCAACGGGATTCGTTTAAAGTGGGCTTAGTGACATTAATTCTAGCTTCTAGCATGTAGCATTGATAGAAAAGCTTCTCCATATGTTGTTGACCACATGTACATTGATAGTGATCAGATACTGTTCTCTTCAAAAGCTAAAAATCTTGGTGTTTATTTTGATTCAAAGTTGTCAATGACCCCTCATATCAATCATTTGGCCCAAACTATGTTCTTAGAGCTACGCAGAATTAAACAGATTAGATCTTTTTTAAATGAAGGGGCTGTGAAAACTCTTGTGTCCTCTTTCATTCTATCAAGACTAGACTACTGTAATTCCTTACTATACTATATGGCTTACCCATGGACACACTAAAGAGGCTTCAATTGATTCAGAACAACGCTGCTCGTCTCATTTTGAAAAAACGTAAAAGAGATCACTTAACACCCATGTTTAGGCATTTACACTGGCTTCCTGTACAAACTAGGATAAAATATAAGATTGCTGTCTTATGCTTCAAATGTGTTCACGGCTATGCCCCTAATTATCTTGTAGATCTTGTCGGTATGTACGTCCCCACTCGTAGCTTACGATCAGGTAACAAAGCTTTGCTGTCAGTTCCATGCAAACCATCAAGAAAAGACGGCCATAGAGCATTTGTACAATGTGCACCAGTGGTCTGGAATGCCCTTCCCCTTTCCATCAGGGAGGCGAGTTCTATAAGTCAGTTTAAGACCTTATTGAAAACCCATTTGTTTACTGCACATGAAGACCTTAATTAGTCTGAGAAATTTGTCTTATTGTCAATGTCTTTTCTTATTTTCTTTGTACATGTAACTTATTTATTTTTTCCTCTTCTGTTTGTTTGAATTGTTAATGGACTATGTTTTAGACTATAGACTAATGTCACTATGTTAAACATTTGTAAATAGACTATTGTAAAGAGCTTCGAGCCTACAAGTAGGAAGAGGCGCTAGGAAATAACTTTATTATTATTATTATTATTATTATTATTATTATTATTATTATTATTATTATTATTATTATTATTATTATTATTATTATAATTAAAGCTAAGAAAGGCGGAAAGCATGGGCATATTTTTAACACAATTTAATATTGGGTTCATTGCTCCAAAATCTGACGGATACGATAGGTGAGACGAGGTAACACTGGTGGGGCAAAAAAAAAAAGAGAAAGAAAACTCTGGAGGGGGATAAGTTGGAGAGGCGTGTGTTTTAAATAATGATGCCTATGAAGAAAGACAGAGAGACGAGCTCTGGAAAAGTTCCTCTTCGACCTACAAAATGTTATTCAGTTACCAAGGTCCATTTTTTTTAATTAAAGAAAACTTTCGCTTTACAATTCATCATTAGACAAACTTGTCTCTTGTTGCTTTTGGAATGAGAAAAATGGGAGGTGAGGCAATCATATAGCTGCAGCACTGATCAGAAATCTAACAGATTTTGTCGAATAGCATCTTGACGTCAAAGAAGTTTTGTCTCTGGTCCGATTCATGTTTATCACAGACTCGAAACGGTGTAATGTCACTTGTATGTTCTCAAAAGCTTTTTGATGTCACAGCCACATTGAAAAGATCGCTCAGAAGTATTCAGAAAGTGAGCATTCTTAGGTTCAAGAAGATGATGCCAAAAGCATTATGGAAAAAACACCAGATCGTTTTTATGTCAGTCAGAAAAAAGCCAGCAATGTGTATCATATAAATGCGCAAGGATGATTCTTTAGACTTTGAAAAATAATCTAGATATTTGAAATTCTTCAAAGTTCCTCACACATCAGTAAAGAATTTGGTGTATGAGAAGGACAAGCCTCTTTCTTTCATACAAATATTGCCCTGCTGTTGACAAAGGACATTGTGGTGTTTTTGTTATGAAAACGACAAGCAAACGGTTAAAAAAAAAAGACCAACACATAATGATCAAACCACCAGATCATCTCTCTTTATCAAATGAAAAAAAAAAATGTTGCTCAAGGACAAAGTAGACGACCTTTAATTGGGTAAAAGGGAATAATTATTACGTTTACTTGTTTGTGAGTACTGGCCCAGTCTTGGGTGGAAAGCATCAACCATGATGGGTTTTTTTTTTGGTCTAAAGTTGGCAATTTTTTCTACATTTTATACTATGTAACTTTTATGTCTTTATAATCATTTTATAAGCAAAATATGGATTGTGTATTGATTGATCTTTGATAACATGTAAATTCTTTTGCATCGTGTTTTTAAACAAAAGGAGTTCAATATCGGTACAATCTCTATTACTAATATTGAGTTTATTATGTATTTCATAATTTTTGTATCAGACATCACTGATTATTATGAATTATTCAGCATTATTATCCTACTCATATTCGCCATAAAAGAGTCATTTTTTTTATTTCCTTCATTATAACACCAAGCAAAATAATGTTGATTTACATGTTTTATATAATCATTATCAGCCGTACTCACTATTTTGGTTATAATGAAATCTGTTATGTGTTATTTTTTCTCATTATCAAATTTCCTAAAAAAAAAAAAAGGGTCTTCCTACGAGTGTGATCATCAAATAATACCTGGATTTTTTTGTTACTGAATTTCTGGAAAATAAAACCAAAAGAACATATAGATCTAGTCGA